>JAYJMB010017970.1:7783-43452 GCA_036873735.1 Pouteria campechiana
TCATTCAAGGTGAAAACAAGATTGATTCAAATATTTCCATCGATGGGCTTTGAATACTTTTGAGAGAATATGTTTTCTTTAACATTCAAAGTACCTAATTCAGATGCTTTTCAAGTTCTTCTGGACATGGTTGCCACAAACATAGAATGGAAAGTATTTTCATCAATAAGTGGAATGCAGATATGTTAAGAGCCAACATTCAAACATTATGTAATCTTTTTTAAAAATATTTAAGCAACTAAATCAATTCACATATCATTCTCAGAAATGCATGAAAATTATAATTATCATCAAAATCATTAGAGTGGCTTAGAAAAATCATCATAATATCACTGTCATCACAATTAAGTTTAAACCATTCAACACTTATAGTGATCATTTATATATAATAATTGTCATAAATATAGACTGTCTAATTGTATGTCAAAAGAGACTATAAATCAATCAACCCAAATTGAGAATTCTCACAACAGCATATATTCCTCACTACATTCTTCAAATAAAAAAATATAAAGCATTGTTTTTACAAAATGAAAAGCGAAGATCTTTATGAGTTAGCATGAGGATCTATAGTGGTTGAAGGAACTATAGGATCTTCCTGAGTAGCAATCTGGGTAGTAATGAATCATTAGTTGAGAAACATGGCTCTGGATCCTAATCAATGGGGATTGGAATAGTGGGTGGTGTAGGCTCATGTGTGGAAGTAGACCGAGCAATCCCGAAGTATGATATGAGTGCATCTAAATTATTCTCTATTCTTTCTTGCACTCCCTTGATTTCTTCTACTTCTCTTTTCATTTCTAGTCTTAGTTCCTTTACTTCCATTAATAGAACCTTTACTTCCATTGATAGAAATGTGTAGGCCAATGATCTGGGGATAGATGGGGTAGATGAGGCTCTAGGAGATGATACATCCCTCTCTGCAGTGGGACTGAATGTGTCATTCCTTTCTTCTACTTCCTCCATCTCCTCCTCATCCTCTCTTCCTTCTTCACTTTCTTTTTCTTCCTCATTTTCATCTTCCTCTATTTCCCACTAATTTTCTCCACCATTTCAGCTAAATAATCAGAAGTTGAAATTCTCATTCTTTTTAACATAGTGGCTCTTACCCAAGCTTTCTTACTTGAAGATATTTCCAAGTAGGATTCTCCACTTACAGGAAGTTGAAAGTGCTCAAAAACTTTTGTTAACCGCACACTATATGGAGCAACATGATCTCTCCTTTGTAGCATATGCTCAAAGGCTTTGAACATAAGTTGTGGTAGGCTAACCTTTTGGTAGGTATAAATTTTCTACAAAACTCTTGCCTCATTGGCAACCACCTATTTTGTTCCACCTAGTTTGGGCATGAATATGTTTTCTAAAACTTTTCTGAGCAGTCTAACTTCAATATTTATGTCCCTTGTCCTCATATAAGTATGAGCTGAGGTATTACTATTTCAGTGGATAAATTATTGAATATTTCTTCTTTCTTAATCTCATCTTTTTTTTCTGCAGGGACTCTCAAAATCTCTCCTAAATGCTCTTTGGGAGACAGCATATGAGTGCTAAAGTCTATTTCTACTCCCTTTACCATAGATGCATAGAAACTTAGATTCTAGTTGAAATAGAATATGACCACCAACTCTTTATATATGGGTGCATCATATTCTAACAACTTAGTCCATCCTTGATAATTGAGCATAGCACAAATGTTTGATTTGCATTGATCAAGGAATTTCAAGTCTATTTTTCTCTACACATGAACTGGACTTCCCAACATTGAAGTGTAAAATTTAAACTTTTTATCTACACTGCCAAAGTAATATGGTGGAAGGTCTCTAGGTTGAAATTTCATAATGGGAACTTTTCTCCCATCAACCTCTATGGGCAGTGATTTTAAATCAAACGAATTTCTCCCTTCTTCATTTCTTCCAACATTTTCTTCCTCATTCACATTTGGATGGAAAGAAGGATTACCTTCACTATCCGTAGCTCCAGACCTTCTAGAGCTTCTAAAGGTTGTAGGTTGGGAAGTAGATGCCTCTCCATGAGTTTTAAGACACTTGACTCCTCTGTGAGACTTAGAAACTACTACCTTCAGAGCCATTAAGGAGTAGAGACTTGATGGAAGGATTGAAAACTTAAGGAAATGGCTTTAATGGAAGATGGACAAACATAGGTGCAACCCCTTTTTGGTCGAAGGAGGTTGGAGATGAAGAGGGAATAGAAATAAAGAATGAATCATCACTAGGGTTTTTAACCTCTTGAATTGGGAGGCAGCTGTCGAATAGGCACCTGGTATATAGGCACTTGTGGTACAGGCAACTCTCCTTTCTTAAGCAATTATTCTTAATGTTTCCTTCAATTATAATCTCTAATTCTTTCCACCCTAATTAGTATATCATTTCAACTTAAGCATGCATCAACATAATCAAATTTGGCATAATGTTAAACAAATCTCAAACATATCATTTCAACATGTTCCTTCATTCATATCAAGCATGTATCAAAGCAATGATCATCATAGTTTTCCTTATTTTATAATTTCAATTTTAAGCATGCTTAAACATTTTCAACATATATCTCAATCATGAATGACAAACATATGACATAAGATGAAATCATTCATAACATAAATATGATTTTTAAATTTTTATTTAAAATTCAAGTTGTTATCTTAATTGATTCATTCTTAGAAGTTCAAGCTTTAATGATGATTTGCAAAAGGAATGACTAGGAATGGAATTCTTATTCGAGACCTTAAACTATGAAGTTCCCCAAATAGGCTTGACTATGCCTTAGGACTGCAATTACATCAATGATTAATCAGTTTCATATATTAACTTATATTTTTAGCTCAAATAACGAATTCACATATATTTTCATTCAAGGCACTCATTTTTAGAGATATGCAAAGTATATAAAAAAGCAAAGCATAGCTTCCATTCATCAAATAGATATATCATGTTATATAACTTATCTCTTTTGTCGCTTCCTTGTAGATTTTGCAGTTGAGCTCATAACTGAAGTTATCAATCCTGATTCCTTATTTCAACACTTTGCTATTTGGAGTAGACAAATTATCTTTCCAGCTATCTATCAGACAAAGTACCAACTTTGTGTTTTAGTTTGTCTGTGATTAGTTACAAATGAATTGTAGAGGTGCAGACGAAGATGGCTTCTCATATACCTAGACAAAGTAAGTTATTCATCTGTAACTTATTTAGATCAGACAATCTCTTTGTTGCTCCACATTTGTTTGAGACAAACTTTAGTTTAACAGATGAAGGGTCTACTTTGTCTTCGAATTTGTCTGAAGTTAATTTCAAGCAAAGTGTCTGTTTTGAAATTTGACTTCATCTTTTGGATTGTCTAAGATTTTAGATGAAGCCAAGTTCAAGCTGCATACACTTTGAGAGTTCTTGCACTTTTTCTTCATTAGCATAATCAAATAGATATAACCTTTATGTATCAAATTAATTAATGTAAGTTTCTATTCAGCACAAAGTGGTATGCATAAAAATTGGACTATTTAGCAAAATATTATGAACTTCATTATTTAAGAAAATCATTTGTTATATGAATGTTTTCTCCTTTTAAGTTTCATATTTGTATCATTTAAAATTTTTTAGTTTCAATCTATATTGGATTAAATTTATCAAAAATTGAAACAAATTGTTAAATATCTGCTAAGTAATAGATGAAATTTTGTTTTCTTCATATCAAGAATTGTATTTCTGAACTAGCATATTTATGAAGATGGAAATTGGTTTCTCTAAAAGCTTCAGCCATCATGTGTAGTTAATCAATTTGGGATTCATAGTTTTCATAAGATTACTTATTGTTCTTAAGGCTTTGAGTGAATTATCTATTTCTTGCCATGTTTATCCTTAAACATGTTGGCTACCTGAATGTCGATCCTCTAGAGCTTTTATCCATTGAATTTCCTCTACCAAAGTTTGCACGTGCTCTATTCAATTTTTTTATTATTGATTTTTCAAATAAAACTAAGATTATTTATTATAATCGCTATTGAATATTTGAAATTTATATTCCCTATAGAGACAATTTTATCATTATGTTATAAAACTTGAGACCATACAGTTGCGATAAGAATTTAGTGTGAACATGTTGCTTGCACATGTGGGTTTCCCATCCCAACACAGCACTATTTACGGTCCTAAAATCTTAGATTATCTTTGAAATCCAATGGAAGCTGGCTATGTGAAACATCAATTGGAAAAAAATCCAAATGGCATTACCTAAACAAATTAAATTTCAACTTCATTCGGTAGTGCATTGGAATAAGATTTTCTACTCAAGCCATGTTCCTAGAATTGTTTTATGATTTTTTTGTCCCATGAATGGTTTAGGTGGGCGACCCACCCATATATATGCATGGGATAGTACACTATGATACTCGGATGACTTCAACTTGTAACTGATTTTGTAGTGCAAATGGAATCCACCTCTTGCTATATGGATAGTGTTGACCAATGTTTCTAGACTTCTTTGTTAAATTTCTTCGGACTGTCCATTCAAAGACTAGATGAAAATCCATTCTCAACACATGTAATCCAGTTTTGACACATATATGGTTTGTAGGAGCTGGTGGAGCTAATGTACAGATGGTGGAGTGGTTTAGTATGCAAGTGGAGAGATGGTGAGTAGGAAGATAAGTCGAGTTCTTGTATTCATATGATCATCTAAGAGAATGAGAATATTATAGTTAAAGGGTTCCAAATGGGTAGTATCCATGAAGTTAATAGGATCTGGACAATCCAATGTGCAAGTGGTGATAGTACGTGTGATGTGCAAATGATGACAGAGGTGAAACAAGGTTCACGGAAGAAGCTCAAAGAAGAGACAAGGAAGATAGTGAGATACGCATCAAGGAAGTCTTTTTGATCTTTGATTGTGGTGGTATGATCTCTTCAGATACTAGCAGGATGGAAGAGAAGGTGCCACAGGGTTTAGAATAGTGGATTTTGCAGGCATCTCATGTGGAGAAACAAGTCAAGCTAGTTTGAGCATGCGGATAATGAACTAATTGATGGAAAGCTAATGATTAATTTGTAGATGGTTGCTGACATTAATTAAATCTTCAAAAGCTGGCTTGATGTCTACAAAATCTAAGCCAAGGTGAAGATTAGTTAGGTTGTTGTGTCTTGTATTCTGCAAAAGTTTAGTAGGCTTGCGTATATGAGATGGGCCTAGAGGAGTCTATGTAGGAAAGTTCACTAGAAAAGTTATATATTAAGGTTTCAATTAGAAATTTAATGGGGGATTCTAGGGTTGAGACAGGAGTCATCCTATAGATCCTAGTGTTTCTTAGAGAGGAGTGAGAGGGGGGTTATGAGGGTTTGTTGATTTGGAGATGTACATGAGACACTCGATGGGATGTATGTGAGACATTTCAAGTATATCTCCGTAACCTATTTTTATAATGGATCGTTATCTCTCTCTTGTGATTTTTACCTTCTAGGTTGGTGGGGTATCCACATAAATCTTGTATCTCTAATGTGTAATTGTTTATGCCTTTGATCCGTGTGTGTACAGTCTTGTGTGTATGACCATGACCTAAAATTGGCATCAGAGCTTTTGTAACAACCATTGAGGTGGCCTCTTCTGAGTTACTTGGATGCCTGCCCAACTTTCCTTCCAATTGTAGGTTTAGCTCTATAGACATACACGAGCTTAGCAATGAAGATAACAATGATGACAAGGAATTGGGTGACTCGAACGCATGCCCATTAGGCCATCGAGGCCATGACCGATTCAATTTCAAATCTAGCTTGGGTATTCTTCCATTCTAACTCATGTTGGTAGCTTTCTTAGTGTAGTAGATGGCACTTGTTTGCATGAAAACAATCAAAATTCTATTAAAATCTTATATGGGTAACAATCTCGTCTATTTAAAATAAAGATTAGATCCAAATAATTGCAATAAGGCCATGAAATTGAATTTGAAAAATATATATGAAGTTGGAAATGTGGCATAGGTGATATAGATGGTTACCTTGAGATTGAGACAACTTTGCCAATTAGAAGGAAAGTAGGTATATTTGTAATTTTAGAAAGAAGGGGCTTAAGATCATTTTGAAATTTTTTATTTTTATTTTTTAAAATCGATTTGAACAAATCCCTAATGGCATGAATTTGTTTACAAATTATGTTAAATGGTATAAGTATGTTTACTATTTTTCAAATATCGTGAGTATATTAACAAAATTAATAATTTTTTTTGAAAATATTTGCAAATTATCCTTTTAAAATCAATATACAATTGATTGTTAACTAGATATTCATGTCGCTCAAGAGTGCGGGTCCCCTGGTGCTCCGCATTAGTAAAATATTCATGCTTCCAACCACAGAAGGCCACGTAGTTCATATCACATGCACAGGTTATCTCATAGCTTTAGAAGATATGCTGAATGCAAGATAACATCTCATGAGAATTTGATATGCTGCGAAAGTAAATATAAATAGTGTTTAAACAGAAAGTAAATTAGCCCAACGATAAATGAAATTCCTAAGTGGGGCCTACTACATTATAACAAAATTAAAATCTTTAATATTATTTTTATTTTTATGTCTAATTAATTTATAAATATATACAATATTTATCCCATTTTTTACTTTATAAATTTATAAAAATTTATAATTATTATTTTTTAAGATTCCACTTATTCAAATGTAACATTATTCTAAGTTATGAATAATTTAATTTAAATAATTATTTAAATTTATGTTTTATTAATGGATTTGATTATCCTTTCAAAATATAAAATATTTAAAATATGACTATATCAAACATTTGACCAAGATCAAAATATTTAATATTTATTTATTCTAAAATAATTGAATTATAAGTTTATTTTTATGTTTTACTAATTCATTAAAAGTACATTAATTATATTAATTATATTTTTTTCTTAAGTGAATAAAGGCCTAAAATTACTAATTTTTATTATGTACCCACTTAAAGATCAAATCATAATAAAATATTTAATTTTATATAATTATAACAATTTATTTATATTTTTTCTTTTTATATGAATAAAATTCTAAAAATATTTTTTAAGATTTGACATATTCAAATATTTTAATGTGCTAAGTTATTTAATTTTAAATAATTATTTATATTTATGTTATATAAGAGATTTTATCATCATTAAATTAAAAAAATTAATTTTCTTTTTATTTTTATATATAACTAATTTATAAAATATTAATAATATTTATTACATATTTTATCTTTTTGAATGATCAAAGCTTAAAAATCACCATTTATTTTTACATTCAACCTATTTAAATATCAAATCATGTAAAATTATTTAATTATGTAGTAAATTAATTTATTTGAACATCTTTAAAAAGTATAAAATATTAAAAATGCTACTTATTAAATATATGACTAAGATCAATTCTTGATCATGGATTTGATGTGGAGATTTTTTATTTTTATGAGGTTGTTTATTTATTTAATATAAATTATTATAATTATGTAGAATTTAATATTTTATTATGATTTGATCTTTAAGTGGGTACATAATAAAAACTAGTAATTTTAGGCCTTTCTTCACTTAAGAAACAAAAATATAATTAATTTAATGAATTAGTAAAAAGTAAAAATGCAATTAGAATTCGATCATTTTAGAATAAAAAATATTAAATATTTTGATCTTGGTCAAATGTTTGATATAGTCATATTTTTAATATTTTATATTTTGAAAGGATAATCAAATCCATTAATAAAACTTAAATTTAAATAATTATTTAAATTAAATAATTCATAACTTATAACAATGTAACATTTGAATAAGTGAAATCTTAAAAAATAATAATTTTAAATTTTATACATTTATAAAGTAAGAAAATGGGATAAATATTGTTTATTTTTATAAATTAATTAGACATAAAAATAAAAATAATATTAAAGATTTTAATTTCGTTATGATATAGTAGGCCCCACTTAGTAACTTCATTCATGGTTGGGCTAATTCACTTGCCATTTAAACACTATTTATATTTTTACTTTTGCAGCATATCGAATGCTCATGAGATTTCATCTTGCATTCGGCATATTTTCTAAAGCTACGAGATCACCTATGCACGTGATACGTGGCCTTCTGTGGTTGGGAGCATGAGTATTTACTGATGCCATGCGGGGCATCAGGGGATCCCGACTGGTCGCTAAATATTTACGACAGTGATTTATCCATAGGATGCACATTCTCGGCGATTTGAATTATTCTGCCTTGTGCATGTGCGTGAATTATCGCACTTTTCAAGAGTATCAATCAATCAGCCCCTAACAGATGTTTACAAGGAACCCACTTGCGCCACCACAAACATGGAAACATCTGCAGCGCAATGCTGCTTACATTCCTTGATAATTTCCTTGCTATTGAGTAAAAACAACAACATCCTCAGCAAAACCAGCTCTCTACATTCCTCGAACCGCTGCGGATGTCCCGCTTTCCCATCTTCTTCCTTCTTCCTTAGCATTTTAAAGTTTGAAAAACGGGCAAGCAACCAAAACAATGACTCACCCATTGATTCGTACAACCGAAATACTTTCGTGGAACCTTTTTGTTTAGGCTCATCTTGATGATTAAACCAAATTCAATCAAATCATTGTACTTAGTATCATCTAGTATCATCTGAAAGATTAAAATTGAGAAGATTGAAATGTAATCAACCCTCAATCCTAGAATGCAAACAACATTTGGCATCCTTGCTTCACATCGAGGAAAGGAAATTGGTGAGAATTGAATGTCATTCTGCCGTTAAAAATCCCACCGTCTGGGAAAAATCGGTTGTCTGTGCATCCTTGGTTAAATAACCAACTTTGATTAAAAGCAGTGAGAACATAAAATCATAAGGAAAACCAAAAACAATTTAATTAACGAGTATATATATTCAAGAAAAGAAAATCAAAAGAAAGTAAAATTATTTAATGGAATCGACTAAGACGAAAGAACAACATAATGTTGTCATACGCCCATTATGATGCGGACATCAATGCTGTCGATGATGGCTTACCTGAGAAATAAGCAAGTTGGTTTACTAAAGATGTTGAAATTTAAGCAAGTTATGCGTCAGTTATTCATCCAATACATAAAGAAGGTATAACATTTTTGGATAAATGTAGGCATATCGCCTATATCCAATCACCTATGTCTGCCTGTACTTGTGACAGCATGCAGACAATATGTGATGACCCACCTTAGGATGGCAATGCCACGCTAGCAATATGGTGGGTTTTCCCAAGATCTACTACACTTAAATGATTTAATTGCATCATGACAAAGCACTAGCTGACAAATAGTAGAAAGAAAAAGGATATAACATTTTCTAATAAGTCTATTACATTCAAACCAAAGGAAATTCTAGCATGTCTGTATTAAAAACATCATCCAATACATCTCAAGTAATTTTAATTAAAATAAGATAATTGGAAGACTTTAAATCCAGCAATCTTCCATCAAAACTCTTACTTTTCTTGAGATGGAACATCTGTAAGAGGAAACGAAGGGAGTGAGTACAAAACTCAGTAAGTAAAAATAAAATCTATTTACATGTGTTAATTAAAAATCTGCACAAATACTAAATCTTGTACTCCTCTTAATATATTAATCTTTTAACCCAATTTAATCTATCATCTATTGGGTAGTTATCTTTAATAATCATCTGATCAGCTTAGTGGACCATAACTTCAAATCTAGGGAAGTAAAATCTCAAGGTTATGATTCTATTAAACTTTAAGGTCTAGCCATAATTTAGAAAATCAAACCCATCCAGTGTGTCCAGAAGGTCCAAAAATCCTAAAAACAACTATTTGGTCGTCCAAAATGGAGATCGGGAGGTCCCAAAATGGGGGGACAATTATGGCGATCCATTTGGCCGTCGCTGGCGTGATCTGGCGCCCCCAGCGGCGGCGGACTGCCTGGGATGCTGTGTTTGGGCCGAAGGCTTGGGCTCTGGCACTGGGCCGCTCTGGCACTATGCTCGGCTCGTTTGGGCTCGATCTAGCGCTGGGCTCGTCTGGCATGAATGTGGCCTGGTTTTTTTCCAGGCCTGGTTCATTTTGGGCAGGGCTGAAAGGGGTAGGGACGTTGGACCAGGTTGGCCAGCCCAGGCATCCTTTCCAGCCGTTGAACGAAGGGGAAATACGGGCAGGGGTGAGGGATTTTTGGCCAAGGATGGTGGGACAGCGTCCCACCCGATTTCTTTCATACAGATTTCATCAGAAATCCGACTTTTCTGGAATTTCTAGTTCTTCAAAATTTCTAGAATTTTAATTCCTCTAATGGCCAATGTTATGTACGAAAAATCTATAAAGTCCATTATAATTAATGCTTCTAATGGCCAATAAAATCTCATCACATTGGACCATCCATTCTTAGTAATAATCCATCTAACTTTAAGGTTATCTTAATCTAATGTTTCTGATCAATCTGTGTGAAGCATAGGTACATTCAAACCACTTCTAATGCATCCCAACTATTCTGATGTATTCACGCCATCTAACAACCTGTGAAAAATTCCAACATTGTCTTAACACATCAGCGTGAAAACGGTTTGCCATATTGTATAAAATACAACGCAAAACCTATTCTAGCATTAACTGAATAGCATGTATGCGCTTAAAATTAGAAAATCTGATGACATGGTAATACATACATTCTAATCATATATGAGGTCTGTAAATCTAAAGCATAAATTTCTTTTATCTAACTCATGCATACAAAGTCCTATAAATCTAACATATTCATTCATAGAAATCTAATGAATACATTCCCAAATAAATCTATGCATCGATTCAAATTCTAATTAATGCATGCATACTCTAATGCATCAAACCATGGATCTAGTTTGTGCATTCATTCTTTTTTACATTTATTTTTATAGAATTTAAATAATGTAACAATACTTTTTACTTACCATTTTGAAGATCAAATAAAATTGCAGCTCTTTTCTCCTTTCTCCTTCCTCATTTCTAATCTTTCTAGTAGCAAAAAGTCTCCTCTCTATTTTTAGGAATCCTCTCTGTTTTAAAAAGGAAAAATTCCTTTTACGGAAGTTATCTTCCCATACTATAACTACCCACCACTACTTGATAAGGATAAAGTTTATCCTTATATGGGTCCTACATCTCAAAAGTGAGAAGTAAAAATTAATTTAATCAATTTCTCATAATTCTGAACTCAAACCCTTGACCTCTAATCTTATTGACCGTGGTTCTAACCATCCGAGCTACACAGGTTGTTGAGATTTAAATAATAATTAAATTTTTTAAATCGCAATTTCTACAGTCAAAAAATCTTTGCCACATCAGCATAAAAGGACAAATTGCAATAATTTTTTTTGGTTATAGTTTATTACATAGTATCCAAAACTTTAGAAATTTAGATAGTCCTTCCTTTTATGGTCATCTAAGAATATGGAGATTTTCGTGGCCAACTACAGAATTATCGCCAGGTAACATAGAATTAGTGGTTTTTACTAACTGGAGTTTGAGCGGTGCAAAGGTCGGTTTGTCGCATACATATTTAGTTTGAGACAACCTTTAATTCCTACCCTGGTTGGGTGTGATAGATGACACGCAGATATATAAAAAGTAACTTAACATTGCGCATCTACATGTAAAACTAGAACTTTTTTTCTTTGTTTCTCGTTGACAGGATATGTCCATGATTGATGGGTGAAATTATAGTTTTCAATCTGTTAGAAAAATAGAATTTGATTCTAAAGTTGGCAGAAGTTTTGATGGGCTCTTAGACCAGAATAAGACCTAGAGATTTTATGCGATCTTTACCTAACGACGAATTTGGCCCACTAGGAAAATGGCTTATTATATTAGTTACAGTTAGAGTACCAAAAACTCAATAAACTTCTTCCATTAGTATGGTTGCATGCTTAGTGAGCGGTGGAGCTCTTAATAAGAAGATGAATGCAATTCAGGGAAGTTGGGATGGAGCACATTTCCACCCGATGTCAAACTCTCATTGAATGAGAACACGATTGAATCTCATGTCAACATATTCATGGCATGAACATAGCGTTCGACTCATACAACATTCCTGTCTCAACGTTAATATTAATATGGGATAATTAAAATGCAATAATTAGTTAGTACAATCATGTGCACCATGTACACATGCCAAGCCGTCATCTGGGTGAAATTTCATTGGTCAAATTACCCTTACAATTTATGAAAGTATAAGAAAAAAAGAGTTGCAATTCGTGGATAAATTCTCAAGCTTTCATGTAGTGTGTATATGGTGTACTTGATTATACTCACTAATTTTTCGATTGAAATGTATGTTCGATGAAGCAAGGACAAGCAATAGTTAAAGGAATTCGCGTAAAGTCAATAAATCCACAAGGCCCTATAAATGCACAATCAAAAGTATTATTTCATAACTACGTAATACCCTATGTATTAATTGTCATTCTTTGTGACATAATTATCATATATGATAGAGAGTAGGTAAATATTTATTTATCTCTCTCTCTCCCTCTATATATATATAATTTACTTATAAATAATAGATCAATCTCCTCTCTAATTTAACTTAAAAGTGGGAGTGAAAAAAAATTCACAAAATTTTTATGGCAACAAAGCTATCTTGCACAATTGAAAATTTTTCACACTTCAATCCTCCTTGGCGTCCTCTACTTTTTCCACAAAGTCAACTTTTTTTATTTTTTTGATGTGATATTCAAACGTCTCTAAATATTCATAATAATTTTACTTTTTCTATATCATCATTATATATATATATATTAAAACATTGATTTATTTCATCTTTATTCATTTTATCGTCAATATCACTTTACCTTGCTAATATTATCCATTTTTTACACCTCTTTTATGGATTCCATTTTTGCCCTCTTTACATTTCTTTTACGTCAAACCAAACGTATGACAATTGATGAAGGTTGAGAGGGATCTCAAAGGGTGATGTTGGTGCATGCTGGCGATGGTCTTAATTGATGAGGTCCAAGATATTAAATATAAGACAGCCATTAGTTTCCAAGGTTATTAGCCCAGACTATACTTTAGTTTGACTTTTTTTTTTCTACCAATTTTCTGTTATTTTCTTCATGTGGTTTGCGTGTTTGGCGGTTTGCAATAGCTGACCAACATGGTTGTATAAAAATTGCAGACCGTTCCGCTCGCGTGCAGTGGTAATAAAGCAAAGAAGAAGAAGAAAGCAAATTCCTATTTGTTCAAGTAGGTGTAAAGATTCCTCAAACGTAACTACAATTAGAAGTTTTTGCAAATTGAATTTGGCCTTCCTCACTCATACCCCCTCCGATCCGTAGAAGTTTTGCAAATTTGACGTGGCATATTCTCTGCATACATTTATTCCTTTTAGATGCATCTAAACCCTCTTTCACAATTGTTGGGATAAATTACTCCTCTTTGTGTAAATTAAATAGGCAATTCCAAATCCAATCAACACAAATCTAATACCCAAATAGATCAGACCCACAAACACACAAGAATTTTTATATGAAAAACCCCTCAATATGAAGGGAAAAACCACGGGACCTAATCTAGTCAGAAATTTTCACTATAAAATAATGGGATCACAAAGTATATTCTTCTCTAGTGAAAACTAGAGGATTTCAACATGATTACAAAGATGAATTTCAACAAAATCAATAAGAAATAATAAAGATGAATCTCACCAAGTAGAACTAGAAGAACTGACTCATAAGAGGTTGAGAACTTCTCTCATAAATCCCTTACTCGATAGGTTGAATGATGCGACAATCATTAAAATCTTTCTCAATTGCTAAGAGGTTGCTTTGAGAAGAAAACCCAAAATTAGAAGCCAAAATTGAAAACCTAAAGCTGCCGCACAGCCACTCGGTTCAAAGGACTTGCTATTTTAGGCATGTGCAAAGGGTTTTCAAACCCAACTCTGTTTTGTGCATGAATTGCGCAAGTGATGCACAAGCAATTTGTTGGGGCCCGCTCCACGTGGATTTATCTCCACCTGGGAGGAAAACTGTAACACCTAGGGTGTTGATTTTGGATAATTATGTACTTGAATATGTTTTTAGTATAACTATAAATGGGGATGAAGGGGGTGAGGAAATTTTTTTCCCATTATGAATAAGAATGAATTGTAAAATTATGAAGAAAATTATTATATAATGAGAATAATTAAGATCCCAAGTAATTATACAACCTCAAGTTATTTTAGGGGAATTTTGGTGCATTTTGATAATATATTGATGGGAGAATCATGGAAAAAATCTATGAGAAAAATAGGAAATAAAACATGTTGAACAATCATGCAAAAAAGAGGCAGTGGCTTGGGTACTGCGGTGACCAAATGAGTGTTGCTGCTCCAGTTTGTGAAGGGTGCATGGGCAGTGTCCAACAATTTGGAATTCCATTCGTAGATGGAAACCACATTTGAATTTTATGGTAAGTCACTTTTTCCCAACCAAAATTGTGTTTTATGCTAAGCTAGGTTTTTGTAAATAGTGAAATTTGAGGAAATTTCATGATTTATGTGTAATCATCATGAGAAAAATGATTAATCAGTTAATTATAAATTTTAAAGTTTATTTGGGTATGAGAAATTGTGACACTTAGGGTGTTAGAATGAGGAAAAACTTTACACATTTTAGTATAGTGAGGAACTAAGGTGTTTGAAATCTACTAATGAGTAAATGTGTAGAGTTTGGACCATGCATTCTATAAATTTCAACATTTAAATAAAAATAATAAGAAGAAAAGAACTCAAGGGGTGAAATTGAGTAAAAGTACGTTTGTGATCAATAAGAATGGTCTAAAATAGTCATCATATGTATTTTAATATGTGTGGAACATTAGTTTGAGCCTTAGATGCAACTTGGAATGTAAATATCTTATGGAGTTATTTATTGCAAAAAATTTTTAGTAAAAACAATCGAATAAGTGATTTTTGTAAATTTACCTCAAAGGAAGTGGTGAATAGTATGAATAGGTCTCATTTCATATATGAGATATGTGAGGAGTGCTTATTATGATGTCTTAAGTGTTTTATGTGAAATGAGACAATCGGTGATTTTCATAAGTGTGAATTTTGAATTCAAAAAGCCTTCGTGATGAATGGGCTATCAATTGACTTTGAAGTGAGAGTTAATTTCTTAAATAAGTATTTTAGGAGGATTAGGTATGAGATTAATGGAAGAATGAAGTGATTAAGAGTCTAGTAAGGAAGGATTGAAGAAAAAGTTGAAAAAATCAAAGTTAAAATGGAGAAAACAGGGATAGCAGGTCCATGCTGTAGCACAGAAAATGCGTGCCATAGCACAGCTTCAGAAGAGGAACAAATGGACGTCCAGCAGGTTTCTTGCCGAGGCCTGGCAATTCTTGATCATGGCACAACAAGTCTATGTCGCGGCACGGAAATCCCCTGCTGCGGCATGGCTTCAAAAATGTGAAAATTTTTGAGTAGTCAACAAGTCTATGCCCCAGCATGGGTTTTGTGGTGCATTGGAGCACTAGAAAATGCGACTTTTTAACCCAAAACCCCATTCTATTTCATCATTTTTCCATTCTGTTTGCCTCTCCCACGCCTTACTTCACCCTAGCCCCGTTTTGCCCATTTTCTTGCTATTTTAGCTTGGAAATTTCTGAGATTGAGTGAAGAACTCTTTGATCTTGTGTTCAAACTCAAGTTTTTGTCATTCTAACGGTAGATGAAGGATATAAATCTCATTTTTTGTAAGTCGAAGGAATGAATAGGAGCTTTAAGCTTAGGTTCTCGTACATGGGTGCCAACCATGTTTTATTTACATGGTAAGTTGCTTATTCCCATCCAAAAAATTGGATTTCAGGGTTGTTAGGTTTTCTGTGAACAGAAATTTTTGGGGAAATGTTAGGGCTTTGTTATTTAAATCATGGGGGAAATAATGTATTCATGCTTAATGATATTTTGGGGCTTATTATGCATGAGAAATTATGATTTTGCTTGCTAGAGTTTCATATGAGTTGTGAACAGTGATTTTTGTATAAAAATTGATGGGTCTTGGATGTTAAACCATGGGGGAAACCATTAATTTATTGATTATGATATTTGGGGTTTGCTTAGTCATGAGGAACCATGATTCATACTAAGTGAGGGTTTCATGAACTGTAGAATTTTGGGAAAATTCATGATTTGGTATAATTATCATGGGTTTAATGACTATTTGGTTAATTGAAATGTTTCAGAGTGAGTTAACTTGAAATAATCTATGTAGGTTGCCATCCACTTTGAGGACAACAACATTTCTATATAATAAGACTAATAATTCATGATATGATTGAATTAAAGGCTTAATTGGCTTGATTGTAATGTTTTAATTGTTAAATCATGTAGTATAAAATGATGTATATTGTTGGAAATGAAGTTTCCTTATGACCTTTATTGAAACATTATGATTTAAAGGATTAAGATTGACTAGTATTATAGATGAATGAGATTAATAAGTGTAGTAAATGGAAAATTAATGAATAGGCTTGAATGAGTTAATCAATGTTGTTTTGATACAAAATATAGATGTAAATTGAACTTGGGTGTATTATATATGTCTATAGGACCTTGCTAATCATGAAGCATGAGTGGAGGCAGAATCATGGAATTTGGTTGAGAGTGTATTTCATTGAAGTAAGTAGGCAACCCTCCTTTGATAAGTTGTATCGTATGATTGGGGATAAAAATCTCATTTGATTGTATTATGGTTGTTTTAGTTGGGGATTGTATACATCCCTTATGTGTTTAAGATTGATGTAATTGGTTTGTTGGGATAGTGGGTATCCCCTAGATTAAATTATTGATGTTTATTGTACGATCATTATTCTTCTGTATGGTTGTTTATGGAAAGGGATGAAGAACATCCCATTAAACAACATGTGTAAATTGTGGAATTTGATAATGGTGATGATGAAGTGGTAATATTTGAGATACAGAAACATTTAATATGAATTGAATCTATTGTAGAAATTGAATATAATGTATCTAAATTATTGATTATATTTTGTTGTTACATGCCTACTTACTGAGTTGTCTGGACTCAGGCTTTCTTTCTTATATTTTTAGCTGACAAGTCAAGCAATGGAGTCCAAGGAAGATAATATTTATTGTATTCATTGAATTTGTATTTAGAAATTTCCTTTATTGTGTGTGTAATAAATTTGAGCATAAATGTAATTGATTATGTATATGTATTTGTGGAATTGTAATTGAGTAATCTTAAATGATGGAAATAATTTATAATGGCATGTCATTGGAATGTATTTATGGTTTTGTACAAAAGGATATAATTTCCCCTTATATTTGTTGCCATCATGATTCAATGAGATCTGGGGCTATGGGTATGTGGTTGGATATATTTTAGAATGTATATTAGTATTTTATTTTATTTAACGAATATATGTATAGGTTAGCCCTAATATTTCAAGGGAAACGTTGTTCATTTTTTTGTAGAAACTAGTCAAGTTCCAAAATGGGATTCGAGCACCCACCCTGAAAGTAGCCAAATCTTGGTGAATTTTAGTGCAAAATGGAAGGTCGTGCCTCGGAAGGTGAGGCGTGATAGAAATTCCATTTTTTGTTGTTGTTCATGATCTAATTGAAATGTTGAAAGGGGATTTCGTGTGCAGGGTGTCTAAGCAGTAAATTGAGGGAAATCATGACTTAATTAGCTTGTTTTTATGGTTATTTACATACTAATTATGTTATATGATTGGTATGTGTTGCTTGAAATGGAATCCCTTTCGATACATTGCTAAGATACTATAATTTAAAGAATGCATATGAAATGTTTGAGAAAATGCCTCAAGGAAAATTAAATATTTATAAAGGGTGTGAGTGCAACTCTAAGACCTTAATAAAGTGAGATGAGGGATTAACTCATTTTGAGATGTAATTAATTGTTAAAGAGGTTGTTTTAATGTTAAAGGTGTTGACTACGAAACTATATATATATATATATCAATTGAATGGTTATGGATGTAGGACACATGGGGCAATCATGTGCAACTCAAGTAGCTGAATTGAGAGCGGTGTTGAAGGCTTATGAAGATGATTCTTTAGTTATGTAAGTACGCTCCTTTGTTTTGTTCATGTGTGAATGTCTGAATTGATGGGGATAGTATTTATCCCATGCTTTACATACGAGCATCGTGTTTTGAATACTGTTTATTATATTATGTGACTGTGTGAATTAATGGGATAGAAAATATCCCGTTTGTATAAAATAGGGATAGAGACTATCCCGTCATTGTATATGATTTGGCAGTTATGATAATCTGTGAATACTTGAATAGATGAGGATAGCGAGTATCCTAATATGTTGCATTGGTTGATATTCATATGTTGTGTTAATTTGTGGATGAATGATTGATGGGGATGGGGAATATCTCATGATTCTTCTTTCTGTTTTATATAGTGTGAATTGGTGGGGATTTTAAGTAGCCAAAATTTTGTATCTAATAATTGAAGGAATTTATGTATTGATGGAATGAGAAGCATGTTCGTCCTAAAGCTTAGGAAAATACCCAAGAGGAGAGGGATGAATTGGGTATGTAAAATTTTGCTAAACCGCTTTAGGATTAAACGTCCCTTTGGTAATCAATCTAATCACTCAATCAATGCACAAATAAAAAAGAAATAAGAATTTTTATAGTGGTTCAAGTTAACACTCTACTCCTATAGTTAATGCACTTTGTACTCTTCTAGATTCTAAGTCTAGGTGGCGTAACTGCAGTGCTCCCAGCACTCTTCTAGATTCCAGCTTTAGGGGGAGCGCAAACACAATGCTCCCAACACCCTTCTAGATTCTAGCTCTAGGGGGCATAAATATAGTGCTCCTAGCACTCTTCTAAATTTCAGCTCTAGGGAGCGTAAATAAATAGCTCTTGTCAGCACTCAGACAATCATAGCTCTCCTTGAGTCTAGCGTCAACCACTAGCTTAAGGAATATTACAATAAATGAATATCAAAAGTTAAAGCACTTATACATGTCAGCACTATTATATATGATTTTAATGATAACAAAACTTGTATTAACATAAGAAACTTGTATACTTAAATCTCAATGGTTGGTTATAAGTTGATTAACATTAATTAACACATGACCATGAATGATTAGTTATACAAGCGTACATTCCTCACTTTATGGTACACACATAATGAATATTAATTTTTACTGCATAAATATGCTAAATCATACTAAGCACCATAATTACTTAAGCTTTCATGTTATGCATTTAATAGAGATGTACATAATCCTTGCTTTTTAAAATATTATTTTCACATGAGGATAAGATACACTCTTATATTATATATGAAAGCTAACAACGTACCAAGTGCAGAAAAGTTCAAGTCCAAGATAATGATCGTCTGCAACTAACTACCACAACTATCTGCTACGTTCTAAAAGGAGTAGACTGATGAAAATCATAGAAGAAGAAAAAGAAAATAGAAGGTTTAGAGACAAGCAACCAGAAAGGTTGCATTAGATGCTTCCATGAACAAAAGCTATGTGAGAAAAATAAGGCTTCAAAGAAATGCTACAATGAGCTTGAGTGGTCTGCCAACCTCAAAGAGAAAATCTCAACAGACAAATAAAGCTGAAGACAAAGCCATTGTCAAAGGGCAAAAACTTATTTGGGAAATTCTAAATATTTACACAGACCAGAGAAAAGTCGTTTGATATAAATAAAGAAGAAGAAGATCCATCAAATATTAAGACAAAGGAAGAAAGATGTAATTGCTGCCCAGACAATCATGTACAAAGAAGAGAAAACTTTGTTTGATCAACAAAGTCAGAAGAATGGATTAGTTTGAGGATAAAATGACAATATGAATAGATAAGGAAGTGCAACTTCAACTGAACCAATACAACAAATGAAGATTGAAGAAACAAATAAGTTACAAGAACAAACCCCTTCTATTGCTCGAAGTATGCAGAACAGTTGAAGAACTTCACTTTGTCTGTGGATCAAAAGTTCGTTTGTTACTTGCGATAGACAAAGTATTAGCCAAAGAAAAAGACGAAGTAGAAGCTGCACAGTGAGAATAGATGAAGCTGAATAGACAAAGTACTGCTTGTACTAAAATGGGCTTCAACAGACAAAGGCACAATCATCTGCAACTTATAATAGACAAACCTATGCGACATGCAGAGTACTCCATCCAAGACAAAGTAGAACATAGTTTGTCTATTGCTTACATCAGACAAATACTATACCTCGTCTATTCAAGCAAGTTAAAGTAAGCTTTATCTGTCATCTCTAGCAGATAATGAGGAACAGAAGAAGAATACAATACTTCATTTGTCAGAGCAAGACAAAGTGAAATCTGCCACCTCCAACAGACAAATGAAGAACAAAAGAAAAACATTTCACTTCATCTATTCGTATAGATGGAGAAGTTTGTCAATCTATCAACCCAACTTCGGCAGCACCACTCAGAGATGGCCTATTATCTATAATAGACAAAGCACATACACGAAGGATTGATCAATAGACAAATCTCCTAAAGGAATTCAGGCAGACAAAGCAAAATTTGTCTATTAGTTAGTTCAACTTCATTTGCGCTATTCGAAGTTCGGTCGGTACTTGCAATAGACAAATCTCTTATGGAAGTTCAACTGATAGACAAACCTTGGAAGAATCCGTCTGCAACTTAAGGCAGATAAATGCAGACAGAGAGAGGTTGTGACTCGTTAAAAGAAAATTGATTTATGCGACTAGCATTCAAATAACATCTGCACTCGGGCCAACATTTTGTAGGCTTATATCAATCACACGAGGTTTTCAAAGCTGTCATAGGTCAAAGGAGGAACACCTTTTAACATAGCTCATCCTCTTCTTTGAATGGTGATGCAACAGCTCAAGATAAAACAGAAAGACCTGAACTTCAACGGCAGAAAATTCAAATGGTCTTATCCATTTAGTGCTGCTCTAATTTTTGCATTCGACGAAACCCATCTTCTCTAATGGTCGAACATAAGAAGAAGCTATTTAAGGAGAAAATGTAGAATAATTCAAGGGTGTTGAAGGAATACTTTTTAGATGTGCTTAATCTTATGCAAATTCTTCCACCCATGGCCAAGAGCTTAAACCTTTAGTTATCTATCCTTGAGCTTAAACCTTCACATCCCTATGGCCATTGTCTTTACATTATGGGAAGATCTTTTGTATTACAAAGAGCTGAAAGAGAGATCAAATCTTCCCTTGTGCTTGAGAGAAACACTATGTAAAGGTGTATAAGCTTTTTAGTAAACTTGAAACCAGAGAATTGTTGGTGAGCTCTAGAAAATCAACAACTTTGCTGATGATCTTCGAAACTAGTGGGTTTGTGGTGAGCTCGTGAAAACCACATTGTATGAGTTGTTGGTGATCTTTGGAAAACCAACAGGTTTGCTAGTCATCTTCGCAACCAGAGAGTTTCCTAGTGAGCTCGTGAAAACTAGAAGAGTGTGGTAAGCACTGTCATATTTCCATTATATGGGATATAGTGGAACCCAAGGTACAATGAGTGTATGCTCATTGAGTGGATGTAGGGACGGGGTCCTGAACCACTATAAAAATCATCTTGTCTATGTGTGTTTGTTTGCTAATCTGTTTTATTCTTCATGCATTTTATTGTTTCAATTAGTCATTTATACCACACTACACACAAGCACGAAAAGAGGAAAATGATCTAACAAGGGTTAAGCAATGAATTTTCATTTACCTAATTCACCCCTCCCCTCTTGGGTTAAGTCATCCTAAGGGAATCTATAAGTGGCATCAGAGCGGGCTAGATACACAATTCTAGTGATCCATTTGGCTTACCCAATAATTTCATCCTCTATGTTCTTCAAAGAGTAGTCCTTTTCCTATCTTCCAATTTTTTTATTAACCTGGATATAATGGAAAAGGAGAATGGAAACATTTCTTGTGGCCAAATGACTTTCATCTATGAAAAATTATTTGTACTAGCATAAGCGAGGATGAAACGAGAGTAGAGCTGAAAATATTGAAATCTCACTACATGCTCTCTGTCTCACCTTGCAAGGATGTCTTGGCTAATAAAATGATATGAGAAATCTTTAGACAAGCCAAAGACAAAATTACTAAGGGGCTAAAACACTTGGCACTCACACACTACTTGCGTTATTGTTTAGACTAACTTGAGTGCAGGGAATATGTGAAAGGAGAAAATGTACTCCTGAAGAAGAAGAAAAAGAAAGGAGGCTTGGTCTGAAGAAACAAATTGAAAACCTGATGAAATACTAAGTTCTTTCAAAATAAAAAGGAAAGGTCAGTACAGGTATGACACTTAAACTCAAATGCCACTATTGAATGTGTCATTATCTAAATTTTGAAAATTTACTTATATATTTCCTTCAACCCACTCTTTTATTAATAAGTTTTCATGCTCAATCCTTCAATTATTATTTCATCTATTTAAATGCTCATATTTTAATCTTCACATTCAACTCTTCTGATTACTTACATTCCTATAGAATTAGACTTACATTCCTATAATTTTTTTTAAAAGTTTGATTACTTACATATAATCAGTCATTTGTACATATTCATTTGTGGAAATCAAAGTTTATTCTCTGAATTTTTATACCATGAGAAATAGAGTTTACAATTAGAATTTTGTCTATATACCTTCACTTGTATATTGATTAAAATTTGAAACTATACTTGTGCATTTATGCTTATTTACTTATTCTTATACTTCATCTATAGAAATTAAAAGTTACACCTAAAACTTTAATTGATCAACTAACGGTACTTTTATAGAAATAAAGATTCATTTACAGTGTAGTTTATATATATATATATGTATATATATGTATATATGTATATATATATATACTCTGGTCAATCATATACATACATAGGAGAATAAAGAATTCACACTAAGATACACAAAACTCTAAAAAACATAAAGTAAAACTTTTAAGATAATCAGAAAACAAAAAAAACAACATTCAAATAATAAATAACCTAAAACTAAGAATCCCTAAAAGACACATAACTAAAAGAAAGACAAAATAATAAAATTAAATGATTATTCTCAAAATCATCTAGCACATAAGGATAATTGTAATTTACATCTATGCTAGTTCAAATAACTCAATCGTTGTTTAAAGCAAATGTTTATTCTGCTTATTCATGAAAACTGCTTTAATTTATTAGCTTATTTCTCTACATACGGTTATGATTAAGATGACTTTTTGCACTGATATATTGGAAATGTATGTCCACACTCATACTTTAAGTGTATGTAGGAAAGCTTGAGTTGAGTATAGAAGAAAAACATCAATGAAAAATCAGAATCTTCTTCTTATCTCACAAATCCAAGCAAAAGAGCCTCAAGTTCTGGATGCAAGGAAATGATTGAATAAATAAAAAACTATTGCACAGAACAATATCAATCTTCAGAAGAAGCATCAAAGGCTTAATAGCAAAAGCTAAAAGCTTAGTCAAGTCTGACAACAACCCTTATGAACTTGAATGAAAAATCTATGAAAGGAAGCACCAAAAGAGATAAGTTGTCAAACTTGATTATATTTCTTTCACTACTATATACTCTAGATGTCTCTGAATAAACTGCATTAGATCTGAATTAAGTTGAGTTTATTACATTGAGTTAAATCATGTTAAAAATCTTAATAAACCTTAAAATGATCAAAACTCTAATATCGTTACAGCCCTAAGGCATAGTCAAGCTTACTTGAGAAACTTCATAGTTTAAGATCTCGAATAGGAATTCCATTCCTAGTCATTCCTTTTATAATAATGTTTATAGGCTTGATCTCACATAAAGAACAAGAATTGAGAAATAAAACTCATAAAAATAACATTCATAACACATAGAAAACTAAAACATTTTTTTAACATTAATAAAACTTCAATAAAGAAGATAAATGTAAAACATCCAAAAATGTCTATCTTCATAAAATATTAACAACGAGATAAAATTATTATTAAGTTTAAAACTGTCAGGGAACTCTAACACATATTAGCTATCGAGCTGGCAACTCGCCACGTTAGACTACTACCCTTTTTAGGGATCTCTCCGAATTCTGCGAAGTCCGACATCAAGATATGCATCCCTAGGGATCCCTCTCCTAAGTAAACTTCTTAGTTTGTCCTACATACAGACTCGTAAGACTCCAGACTACACACCTCGCTTATCTATAAATACGGACCGGGTATGCATCCCTAGGACAGATCACTTGTTCTTATTCCTTTCTCCCTCCAAAAGTCCCATATACTAACTTGAGCATCGGAGTGTTCACGCCGGGAACACCCCCGGCGTCCTCTGATCAGTGTTCTAGTCTTGCAGGAATCAAGGAGGGAAGATCTCGAAAGCTACATCAGCATTCCGTTTGGGAACTGCCTAAACAAAAACATTTAGCAAAGGAAATTAAAAACAACTACTGCTTTAAAACTTTAGTAACTGCTAGCAACTCTATAATTCTATCTTGAGTCTCAGACAATTCCTTTTCCAATGCTTTAACTCTATCCATAATCTCTTCATAAGCTATACACCGATTAGTCAAAAGAAGTTCTGTAGAAATATTTATCTTCTTGGCAAACTTAAACTCCTTCCTAAACTGTCTCACCTCCTCTTCCAAAAAGTGAATCTAATTATTTCCTTACTGATCTCTCTCTCTCTCTCCATTGTTGCCCGAATGTTAACCTTGTATATTGTCTGTCCAACTAAATATCATAAAATACAAGGGTCACAACTAGTCTTCAAAAAGATGCTATGAAAGTAATCAGCCTATTGGTAACTCAAACAAGAAATAGATCTTCACATTTTAGAAACTCAGACAAGACAAAATAGGATCATGCATTATAACTATGGATAAACTATGGTAAAAGATACATATCCGATATTTAAACAACTATAAAAATGATAGCATAGAAAGCACAAATCACTAAACATAAAATTTTATAAAAGACCAAAAAATTTAAAACTATTAATGTGAGTATAAAAAGTTACAATATTACATATAAAGAGTTCAAATCAAAAAGTTAAAACATTCAATCAGCTAAAATATCAACAACTGCTTCCAACTCTTTAACCCTCTGGTGAGACTTAGCTAACTCTGTTTCCAAATGTTTAATGCGCTCTATAGCCTCCATATAAGCCATGGAGTTTCTAGTCAAGAGATGCTTAAAATGAAGATTACTTCCCCTAACAGAAGCCAAATCAATCTTCAAGTGCTTAATCTTATCCTGAAGAATTAGACATCTCTCTATAGCCTTGAAAGCTGCATTGTCATTCTAACCTTGAATCAATTTTACAGAAGAATTGGAAGATGCAATGATCACCTTGGTAAGCACTGAAGGGCCGTTTCTTCTCTCTAATCCCTCTGCATAAGAAAAGAGAAAGACAGATGCTTTTCCACTTCCCAAGTAATCCATCAACTCTATCGTTAATACTTCCTACCATCACTCCTGATAATAATGACAGACAACCATTAAATAAAAGAAGACGCACATTAATAGTAAACCATGCATTGTTACCACATTTGCATGATGTCATTCTTTTTACATTTCGCATATAAATACATTTTTGATGAATAATATATTCTTAATTAATTAATGTCTAATTATTGTTCTTTTGCTTATTATAGTAATAAAAATGTTTAATTATGAAAATGCTTAAAAGATATTTAATATTGTCATTATAATCAACCTAATCATAATAGTAAATCATGGGAAAGAAATTAAATGATAAATTAAAACTGAAAGGGGGAGAGAAAATTACGATCCATAGAACACAAACAAGAAAACAATATTCTAAGGTTCAACAAAATAGGGGGAGATAAACTTAAAGAGAGATTATATAAACAGGAAGAAAAATATAATTAAGAGGAGAAAAATAAAATTAAAAGGAAAAGAATTATAAGGAAAATCCTTTTGATTATGACCAAAATGGGGAGAGAAATGTAAGTGACTTGTAAGAGTGATAGTTAAAATTATGAAAATCATAAAAGGATTGAACCTATAAGATTATACAGGTCTGATATTCAAGGAGAGATCAAAAGAAAATTTACAAGTAAGTGACTTGTAAGAGTGATAGGAAAATTATAAAGTGATCGAACCTATAGGATTATATAGGTCTGATATTCAAGGGGAGATTAAAAGAAAATTCCTAATTATTAATAACAAGTCCTCAAAGTTTTATCATCATTAAAAAGGGAGAGATTGTCAGCATTATTATATATGATTTTAATGATAACAAAACTTGTATTAAGATAAGAAACCTGTATGCTTAAATCTCTATGGTTGGTTATGAATTGATTAACAATAATTAACACATAACCATGAATGGTTAGTTATACAAGCATACATTCCTCACTTTATGGTGCGCACATAATGAACATTAATTTTTACTGCATAAATTTACTAAATCATACTAAGCACCATAATTACTTAAGCTTTCATATTATGCATTTAATAGAGACATAAATTATCCTTCTTTACAAAATATTTTAATCGCATGAGGATAAGATACACTCTTATATTATATATGAAAGCTAACAATATAGTAAGTGCAGAAAAGTTCAAGTGCAGGATAATGATCACTTGCAACTAAGTACCACAATTATCTGCTACGTTCCAAAAGGAGCTGAACTAATGAAAATTGGGAAAGAAAAAGAAGAAAATATAAGGTTTGGAGACAATCAATAAGAAAGATTGCATTAGACGCTTTCATGAACAAAAGAAATATAAAAAAAATGAGACTTCAAAGATATGCTACAATGAGCTTGAGTTGTTTGTCAACCTCAAAGAGAAAATATCAACAAATAAATGCAAGACAAATAAAGCTGAAGACAAAGCTAGGGTCAAAGGGCATAAAGCTGTTCGAGAAATTCAAACTATTTACACCGACTAGAGAAAAGTTGTCTAAGATAAATAAAGAAGAAGAAGATTCATCAAATACTTAGACAAAGGAAGAAAGATGTAATTGTCGTCCAGACAATCATGTATAAAGAAGAGAAAACTTTATTTGATCAACAAAGTTAGAAGAATAGATTAGTCTAAGTACAAAAAGGTAATATGAAAAGATAATGGAGTGCAACTTCCACTAAGCCAAGACAAACAAATGAAGATTGAATAAATAAAGAAGTTGCAAGAACAAACCCCTTTTGTTGCTTAAAGTGTAGAATAGTCGAAGAACTTCACTTCGTCTATGGATGAAAATTTCATATGTTACTTATGATAGACAAAGTATCAACCAAAATAGAAGATGAAGTAGAAGCTGCATAGTGAGAATAGATGAAGCTGAACAGACAAAGTGCTGCTCGGACTGAAATGGGCTTTAACAGACAAAGGGATGATCATTTGCAACTTACAATAGACAACCCATGTGACATGCAAAGTACTCAATTCAAGACAAAGTAGAACATAGTTCGTCTATTGCTTACATCAGATGAATATTGCACCTCATCTATTAGGGCAAGTTAAAGCAAGCTTCGTCTGCCATCTCCAACAGACAATGAGGAACAAAAGAAGAATACAATACTTTATCTGTTAGAGCAAGACAAATAAAACTTCATTTACTATCTCAAACAGACAAGTGAAGAATAAAGGAAAAACATCTCACTTCGTCTCTTCATATAGAAGGAGAAGTTTGTTAATCGATCAGCCCAACTTTACCAGTGCCACCCATAAATGGCCTGTTAGCCACAATAGATAAAGCACATACATGAAAGATCAATCAATAGACAAATCTCCTAGAGGAATTCAGGCAGACAAAGCAAAATTTGTCTATCAGTCAGTTTAACTTCATTTGCACTATTCGAAGTTCATCTGGTACTTGCAATAGAAAAATCTCTTATGGAAGTTCAACTGATAGACAAACCTTGAAAGAATCCATCTACAACTTATGACAGATAAATATAGATAGAGAGAGACCATGACTTGTCAAAGAAAAATTGATTTATGTGACTAGCATTCAAATGACATCTGCACTTGTGCCGACATTGTGTAGACTTATATGAGTCACCATTTCCGGTAATAAGTGGCACTGCAAGGTTTTCAATGCTGTGACAAGTCAAATGAGGAACACCTTTTAGCATAACTCATCCTCCTCTCTGAACGGCAATGCAGCAGCTCAAGACAAAACAAAAAGACCTAGACTTCAACTATAGAAAATTCAAATGGTCTTATTTATTTAATGCTGCTCTCATTTCTTCATTCAATGAAACCCATTTCCTCCAAAGGTCAAAAATAAGAAGAAGCTATTTAAGAAGAAAATGTGGGACAATTCAAGGGTGGTGAAGGATACTTTTTAGATGCCCTTAACCTTATGCAAATCCTTCCACTCATGGCCAAGAGCTTAAACCTTCAGTTATCTATCCTTGAGCTTAAACCTTCACATCCTTATGGTCATTATCTTTACATTATAGGATGATCTTTTATATTACAAAGAGCTGAAAGAGAGATCAAATCTTCCCTTGTGCTTGAGAGAAATACTATGTAGAAGTGTATAAATTTTCTAGTAAACTTGAAGCTAGAGAGTTGTTGGTGAACTTTAGAAAACTAACAACTTTGCTGGTGACCTTCAAAACCAGTGAGTTTTTGGTGAGCTCATGAAAACATCATTGTATGAGTTGTTAGTGATCTCTAGAAAACCAATGAGTTTGTTAGTGATCTTTGAAACCAGTGAGTTTCTTGGTGAGCTTGTGAAAACCAGAAGAGTGCTGGGAGCACTATTGTATTTCCATTATATGGGATATAGTGGAATCCAAGGCACAAATAGTGTGTTCTCTTAGAAGAGTGGATGTAGAGACAAGGTCCTAAACCACTATAAAAGTTGTCTTCTCTGTGTGCATGTGTTTGCTAATCTGTTTCATTCTTCATGCATTTTATTGTTTCTATTATTCGTTTTATACCACACCACACACAAGCACAAAAAGAGGAAAATGATCTAACAAGGTTTAAGCAATGAAATTTTATTTACCCAATTCACCCCTCTCCTCTTGGGTTAAGCCACCCTACTAGAATCTAAAATACAAACACTTCACAATAACCACAGAGGAAGAATTCTGAAACTTAAATGCAGAAGGTTTTGGCTCAGCTCAATAATTGCTCTCAAGTAGGGATTGAATATTTTTCTCGATATTTCTTCCTCCCTTTCTTGATCCATATATGTTGCATTTATAAATGCTTTGAATTCCAACCATTGGTGGTAGGTGAAGTCCATTAATGATAGAAGACCATTCTGATTAATATATTTGAATTCTCTATCTTTTGGTTAATTCTTGTCTACTAGAGTGCCTACAGTGCCATCCTTGGAGAAGATGATTTCTTAATTCTTAATAAGTATTGATCAAAGAGATTCTTTAATGATTGATGCTTTCATTAATTTGGAAAAACCCTCATTAATGCTTGACGAAGTCCAATGATCTAGTTTGTCCATTGCTAGTCTTCACTTTTGTTAGACAAAGTATCTGTCCAGCTGTCCATCAGATAAAGTCCCTTCGTCTTCTAATTTGTCCATGGTAAGTATTAGATGAATCCAGTTATCGAGGATGAATCATCTTTTTAGCAGTTTGTCTTTTGGCTTGTCCATTGCGAGTAATAGACGAATCTAGTTAGCATGAATGAATAGTCTTTCTAGCGGTTCGTCTATTGGTTTTTTCATTACAAGTAACAGACAAATCATAGAGGCACAGACGAAGACATCTTCTCACATATGTAGGCAAAGTAAGCTATTTGTCTGTGGCTTACTTAGATCAGATGAATCTAGTTGCTTTGCATTTGTCTGTGTTGACAGACGATCATTAGCTTAATAAGCTATTCGTCTATGGCTTACTTATGACAGACAAAGTCTGTTATATCCTCCTTACTTTGCATTCATTAGAGATAAACTTCACTTTGACAGACGAGCAGTGGCTTAGTTGATTCCTTTTTATTTTGGAGCTTTGACCATAGCGGCACTTCATCTTTGGCTTTTGCAATCGCTTGGCTATCAGTCAGACAGATTGACGCCTTGGATTATCTTCTAATTCTTCTCTGTGTTCTTTTGTCCGTAAGGCCTACAACTTGATACTAAATGCTTGACAATAACCATTAGTACATAATCTTTAATGAAGTTTTGTTTATCATCGAAACCATACATTTATACTAACAAAGTATTCCATGATCTTCGTATATAGGCATGATAAACAAACTATTTTTGATATAATTCTTATATAGATATACTAGGAGATGCCGGGATGGCACAAATATGACATGATATGTTTTATAATTGTATGACATAGTGGCATTGTGTTGTGCTTGAAGGGGATAGTTATAATATAGGGTGCCTATTGTTGGTCCCATATGATCGGTAGCTCAAGAGGGGAGGAGTGAATTGAGCAGATAAAAATTATGGCTAAATAAAATTACTGCACTATAAAGGAATAGAGGCTAAATCAAACAACACATAAGACAAGAGATTTTTATAGTGGTTTGGGCAAGCTCCCTACTCCAGTCTTCCAAGAGCACACTCTCTTTGTGCTTTGGGTTCCATTATCACTCATAATGGAATACATTAGTGCTTGCAACACTCTTCTGGATTCCATCTCTAGGTGGCATAACTAGTGCTCTCAGCACTCTTCTATATTCTAACTCTAGGGGGTGTAAATTAGTGTTCCCAATACTCTTTTAGATTCCCCTAAATGTATGCAATCAGATAAAAATATTTTGTAAATTTTAATCATTCCACAAGTTGCCATTATCCATGATCTCCCTTGACTAATTTATATGTATTCTCCCCTTGATTAATTCAAGATTATGCATGTTATTTTTTTATGTTCTCCTTGAGATAATTTTGTAGATTCTTTCTGCCCCTTTTTATCATAATCAAATAGAAATGCATTACTTGCAGCGAGTATCGATTAATACACACAAAGAGAAGTAGCATAAAAGTAATCAAACCATTTTCATTGGATTTCAGTACAAGGAAGTTATAAACTCAGGGAAAATAGCTCATCCTATAATCTAAATGCAATAGAGGTTGTATGTGAGACCACAGACATGGGCGGGGTGGAGAACTTTGTATCATAGTGAGCAATACAAAGTTTCAAGGAGGTGAAGAGGATAAGGAGATGACAATGAGGCTTTTGGAGCCTCCTTTCCCCCTCTCTTCAAGATCCCCAACTGATGATGAAGTTGGAGTTAGATCCAGGGGAAAACTAGCTGAGATATAAATCATTTTGTTGAGAGTTACATATTGAAGAGTGATACTTCTGTCTAGATAGGTGAAGTAGAATATTGTTACGAACAGAAGTAGCATCATCCAACAAAGAAAAGTGAAGAAACATCCTTTGGTTCTTCAATTTCCACCACTCGTGTTTTTAGCTTCTATATCTTCTTCCTAAATTCCATTCCCAGAGTTGTTTCAGCTTTGTAAGTTGGAGAAGGATTTCGAGTCATGAGTTAAAATAGACTTGACATGGGAGCAATACTAGGTAGTTGATATGATGTTTCAAGAAAGAAAGAATAAGTCTTGCTAAAGATAGAGTTCGATATGATAGGAATAGCTATAAATTGATTTTAGCAAGAAAGTGAGGTGTACGCAACCTTGGAAAGTGGGAATCAGACAGTATATAGAAATAACTTTCTTTGTTTGAGACCAAGTCGAGCCTCATTAAAAATATATCAAAACAGTACAATTTCAAGCATAAAAACATTAGAGATTTCATTCTAGGTACTCACATTAGTCATGCCTAATTCTCTTCTAATGTTGTAGAAAATTTCTAAAGGCAGTGGCTTTGTAAAGATATCAGCAAGTTGAGCATTTGTAGGCATATACTCTAAACATATGTCATATTTCTCTACATGGTCACTAATAAAGTGGTACCTAATTTCTATATGCTTGGTTCAAGAATGTAAGATTGGGTTCTTTATCAAGCATATGGCACTATTATCGTCACATTTAATGAGTATGTCTCTATAGTTCAGTCCATAATCTAGAAGTCATTATTTCATCTAAAGTAATTGAGCGCAACAACTTCCAACTGCTATATATTTAACTTCTGCTATAAAAAGAGCAACACTAGTCTATTTCCTAGAGAACCATGATACTAGACTATTTCCTAGAAATTGATAGGTTTCCCTAGTACTTCTTCTATCAACTTTCTATCCTCCAAATTAGCATCTGAATATCCAATTTATTCAAAACTAGTTCTTTTGGGATAATAAAGTCCTAGATTTGGTGTGTCAACTAAATACGTAAAAATTTGTTTCACAACAATAAGATGAGACTCTCTAGGACTGGACTAAAATCTAGCATATAAGCATACACTAAATAGAATATCTAGTCTAGATGCAGTAAGATAAAGAAGACATCCAATTATACTTTGATATAGTTTTTTATCTACAAGTTTACCCTTTTCCTTATCCAGCCTTATTGATATGCTTATTGGAGTGGTTGTTGCTTTAATTTCCTCCATCTTGAACTTCTTCAACATTTATCTAGTGTATTTGGATTGGCAAATGTAGTATCCATCATCTCTTGGCTTGATTTGCAATCCAGGAAAGTAGATCAATTCTCCCATCATGCTCATTTCAAATTCAGCCTGCATGATCTTTGAGAAGTCTTGAAAGAGATTGTTAGCAGTACCGAATGTAATGTCATCTACATAAATCTAAACTATTAAGATATTCATGCTAACATTTTATATGAATAAAGTAGTATCACCTTTCTTCTTTTGAATTGATGATCACTTAAGAATTTGCTCAACCTTTCATACCATGCTGTTGGAGCTTGTCTCAAACCATATACTGCTTTGGTGAGCTTATAGACATAATCGGGTTGATCATCACTTTCAAAACAAGGAGGTTGCTCTACATAGACTTCCTTAGATATCCATTTAGAAATGCACTCTTTACATCCATCTAAAATAATTTGAAATTTTTAAAGGATGCAAAAGCAAGTAGCATTCTAATGACTTCTAATCTTGCTACAGGGGCATACGATTCTTCAAAGTCAATTCCTTCTTCTTGGGAATACTTCTTAGCAACTAGCCTTGCCTTATTTCTTATAACCAATCCACTTTCATCTAGTTTGTTTCTGAATATCCACTTAGTTCTGCTTACATCAAAGTTCTTTGGTTTTAGAATTAATTCTCATACTTTGTTCCTTTTAAATTGGTTAAGCCTTTCTTGTATTGCAATCATCCAGCTTTCATCACTTAAAGCTTGATTGCATAATAGCCACAAATGTTTTGCATGGATTTTCTTATTTTGACACCATCATAGACATCACCTATAATTTGATTTCTAGGATGGACAATAATAAATCTAAAATCAGTGGGAGGTTGATAGGGAACATTACTTGTACTTACCTCCTCCTCATTATTTGAAATTCGTTTATCTTTATATTTTGTGGCATCTTCTTGATCTTTCAATCTGAGCTTCTTCATATTAGTTGCGGCTTCATCTGCATCATTATCATATTCCTTTCTCGGGGTTACGTTTGATTCATCGAATTTAACATGTATAGACTTGTAACATCCCCCACCCCACCCTATGCGTTTTCACCATGTCACTCCAGGACTGATGCGGGATGCTCCCACTTCCCTTCTTCTTAAAGGAAGTCTTCCCATAATTTCACTATTTTCCTATTTTTAAGGAAAAAAGTGCCAAAATTTTTGCAGAGTCTACCTATATTATATGCACATAAACCTATACATACGTTTACGAATCATATAAAACTTAACTTTAATAATAATAAAATGTTAACATAAACCGTAAAATCATTACATCTTTCCAACTTACCCATAACTAAGAACCTACTTCACCCTATGATGGCAATAATACAATCCATTTCAATATCACATATATTATGACTAATATGACATGCACGATTTGAATTTCTTTAAATTACAATCATACAATTACATTATGAATTTCAATTAAACTACACTATACAATGTGATTCCAATCCCAACATACTGTCATACCACAAGAATATGTTTTCTAGTCTTATTTAGTAGTCCCAATCCATAGTAGGGATACTTTACCTAACCTGCTAGCTAAAAACATATAATAATCAGGCATGAGTCTGAGCAAACTCGTTAAGTAGGCATAATAGAAAATAATAATAAAATAGCAACATGTTCACAATCGTATGATCTCATATATCATAAGCCATGCAGGCAATCCATATCAAACAATGCCTTTCTGGCACCACATAAATAAATCACTATGCCACTCTGGGTACATCATATTTGTGTCATTCAAGCACCATATATCCTCTATACCATTACTCCCGACTCCTCATATCTATACCATCGTGTTTGTGCCATTTAGGCACCACATCTCCATTAATGCCTTACAAGCATCAACATATCCTATCATCCTTGTACAAATACACTCTCATGGAATATTTACTACTCCATTAATACATACATCCTCATATGATTAGGATATTCTCTATCCCCAATAACTACATAATAATAATAGGATGTTTGAGACATAAGTAGTCACAACAATTTCCTTCATCTATTACGACCACCATTCATGGGATTTCCAAAATCCCCATTCATACATATCTGCTCATAAATAAATCTAAATACAAACAATGGGACAATCACCATCCCCTTTCAATAATATATTTGAAAGATAGCTTACTTACCTTGAGTGAATCACTATACACTCCTCAAGCTCCATGTCTTTTCATCCTTCTTAGATCATCTTGTATAGAGCAATAATCTCATTCATTTACAAGATAATTTCACTAATATATATCAAGCCAAACAATTAATCCTTTTACACATTTCCAATCAAATGAAGTTATCAAAATCTTCATTCATTGCTAATTATTTCCCTAGGCACATAAGTCCTGTATTCCATACATAGCCTTATTACCTCTTTTTCATAATCAATCTCAAGCTACTTTATGCCTAGTCACTAAAATGGCCTTTCTCATGGAAGCTTCTCATCTCGCATGTTATAAATATCATTTACTTCCTAATGATTCAACATGGGTAATCAAGAAAATCCATACCCATGTTGCAATGTGCTCTATAACATGGGATTAGGTTTTCACTCCAAATTATACATAATGATTCCATAGTATATTCAACATTAAATTTATCTTAATAACATGTTCATCTTGCTTATTATTCAAGTAACACAAGCATAATTATGTTTTTATGCAAAACCCCCATATTTTCTACTCGCAAGTGACATTTTATAGCAAGAACTCATGCATAATCACATTTTATCAGCTCTTAATCATGCCACAACCATTATAATCGAGTTCTTAATCAAATTTCCTTATCAATTTCCACCATTTAACATCAATTTGCCGATTGGGTTACTGTTCACAGATGGTTTTAATGCATAATCATAATTTTTCAAGTCTAATCATTCCATAATCATCATTAGGCATGCTTTACTCATTTTTCCCATGAATTCAATAATAAACATCCATCATTTTCCCCAAAACTCCTATTCATGAATTTGGGTATTGTAACGCCCCGCCCTCCTGGGCCGTTACTCTATTTTACACCATAAATCCACATAATTATGCCATGAATTTTCCACCTCCAGGATGGGTTACTTTGATATATATATATATATATATATATATATATATATATTGACATAATTTCTAAAGAAAATTGGACAGAGTCGCAGTTGAAAATAGGGCTGTCCCCCT
>JAYJMB010017981.1:8017-43443 GCA_036873735.1 Pouteria campechiana
TCTCCTTCACAATGAAAGCATTCTTGTTCAACCCACCAGCTTAAGAGAACAATACTCTCTCTCTCTCTCTCTCTCTCCATGCATATGGGTTTCTCTTTGGTGGGGTTTCCTTTCGTTCGAAGGGGATGCTAGATATGATCTTTTTGAGCTGAAGCTAGTTTTCTGATTTGCGTGTTGTCGAAATGGGGAGACGCATTTATTGGGTGCATTTAATGTTTATGTTGTTCTGTTTTGTGGGGTGTTGGATCATAGTTGCAAGTCAGAAAGATGATGATGCAGCCGTTTATATCGTTACACTGAAGCAGGCTCCTGTAGCTGCTAGCTACTATGACGGTTATGCTGCTAGATTGGACAGTAGAAACAATAGAGCCACGCAGAGATTTAACACACCTGATAAACCAAGGTACTTCTTTGTCTCTCTCCCCGTTCATCTTAAAAGTATATGGTGTCATTGGGCTATTTAAGTTTTCTCTCTTTATTAATTGGGTTTATGCTGTTTTATTAACTTTATTTATTGTTCATATTGGTATTTCATTATTACTGCCGCCACTGCTATGCTTGGTTCTTTGGATTTTATTATTATTTTTTTAATTGTCAGATTTTAAGATGATTCAAGTATAAATATGGTCGTGTTTAGTGTGAAATTTGTGTGGGGTTCATACTTCATACCATCCGAATGCATCACATCGAGCATGTATAGCGACAACTTAGTAACCAGAAGTTACAATAATGTATCGGAAAGTATTCTTTGTATCAATCATCATAGCTGCATTCTTATATGGACAAAGAGTGAAAGAATCAAAGGTTTGGAATAGTATAATGACACACAATGTATTTGAAAGTTCAAATCATATATATTAATCCCATTAATCAGAAAATTGTTTTTTATTGGAGCTCTTTTTCTTATATGATTGCTATTTTATATGTGCAGGAATGTTTCAAGATCTGATCGTGGTTATGGCTCATACCTGATTCGGTATCATAATGCATTGCTGAGGAAAGTGTTGAAAGGGGAGAACTATTTAAAGCTCTATAGTTATCATTACTTGATTAATGGGTTTGCTGTTCTCATAACTCCTCAACAGGTACAAATCCTTTTGCTTTTGTTAGTTGGATGTTCCTTTTGATTGATTGCTCTTGTCGTTGCTGTCAAGTACTTCTGTAGATCGGTCTAAAATCATTGTTTATCAGCTTGGAGAATTCCTGTCAGGACCTCACAAATGTAAAATTTCCTAGGCAATTATTCTGTTAATGCACTGTTCATCTTTCGGTGTTCCATATGATTGATCTGGTCAGCCCCAACATCTCCATATGCGGAGTATTCTGCATAACATTCCTAGATTGGAAAATTTATCATCTTTCTATGGTCGTTGTTGGGTGGGTGTGGAATGTTGTTGTATTTTATTTTTGAGCAGTGATTAAAGGTTCTTAGCTTTGTTGAAGTATCATGCACTCTCTTAATGTTATAGCATTTGAGCTTCCAAGAAGTTTCAACGTAGTTAAATGTTTTTCACGATGTTTCATTTGGCTCGATCTGGAAAATAAGGTGTGCAGTCATTATTTCGGTTTCTAAACTGTCTTTCATAACTCTAAAATGTTCTTGCTGTTCTTTATAAGCAGTCTTTTCCGTATTTTCTTATACATTTGAGATGATTTCCGTGAGGTATTTTCAATCGTTTCCACTCGTTATTAATTTCCTGAAAGAAAGATTGCGGGTTTTCAGCAACTGAAGTGAACTCTCAAAATGGTAATTCCAACTCATCCCATTTGGAATTGCACCCAAATTGCGAATAATTCTAATGCTCAATTAAATCAATTAACTTGTGCTGGTGCAGAAAGGACAACCAGAACCTCATCAATGTGACTCTGTTCTTTCACATTTTCAGTGTAGCAAATCCAATCTCTTTCAAGATGTCGTGTTACCAGTTTAGCGAGAAACACCTCTTAGCACTATTGTACTTATCCAAGATTTTAATCTAGTGTTGTCAATGCGCTTTGGAAGGCAGAGAAGCTTTCAAGGAGGCACGAGGTAGCACACTTGGCATTGGATTTCTCTGTCAGAACAGCAACCACTCACACCCCACAATTCTTGGGTTTGCCTCGTGGAGCATGGGCCAAAGAAGGGGGGCCAGCATTTGCAGGAGAAGGCATAGTGATTGGCTTTATAGATACTGGAATTGATCCAACACATCCCAGTTTTGCAGATGACATCTCTGAAAATAAGTATCCAGTTCCTGCCCACTTCTCTGGAATCTGTGAAGTTACTGTGGATTTTCCATCTGGATCTTGCAACAGGAAGCTTATTGGAGCCCGTCACTTTGCTGCATCTGCTATTACTAGGGGAATCTTCAATGCAAGTCAGGACTATGCTTCTCCTTTTGACGTTGATGGTCATGGAACGTGAGCATTTTTTCACCCATTCATCTTTTTCGATGTTGCCTCGTCAGCTGATCAAGGGAATTAATCAAAAATTTCACTGGCAATTGATTTCTTTCGTTTAGCAACATTCCTGTACCCTTTTCATGTGTCTAACGGTGAACTGAAGAGCATTGTTTTACAACTGTCATATGAAAATCCTCCTTGCATATGTGTGGTAGGCTAGGTTGGTCCTACTGTGAAATGTGAAATACCCTGGCATGAAACTGGTCCACTATGTATTGATCAATAGGGGAAAATGTATGTAAAACATCTAGAGTTAATTGTCCAATACCAGAAATTTTTTGACATATCGGTTAAATAAAATAAGAACGGGATCACCTCATGGCCTGATCTTCTTGATTTGAAGGCGAGGCATATTTTCCATGGCCCCATGTAATCATTAAACATGATCTCGCAGGTGTGCTATGCATGCGCATGCTTCACATTTCTTCTCATTAGGGTCCTTTTGGCAATGGGCAGCAATGGGGGATGGAAATGCATTGATCCAGGAAATAATAAACAGATGTAGCATATAATTACCCAATTATTATAATATTTCTATTTATCCTCGTCTTACCTATACTTCCAATCATTGCCTCCTATCATGTTAACCTTGTTTAATTTATAGCTGACATCATTTGTATCTCCATTTCCATTTCCGTCTACATTTCCAGCTATTTAACCATCGAAAAATTCAAGAACATATGTTTCGGACTGGTGAAGGAAACTTCCAATCTTTTGAAGAATGCCTCTTCATTTTTTATTTTTTATATTAATGACAGTCATGAGTTTGATCATTGACCATTTTCTCAGATAAGTTTGTTTAGGCTGTCTGCGATGGTTAATCATTCAACTTGTACTGAATTGAAATTGGTTTTCACCATCAGCTAAAATGGCCCAACAATTTTATTTCTGTTGTAAATTGCTACTTGGTTACACTGAACATACTCAAGTTATTCTTTTTACTTCCCTGATGGTCACTAATGAATGGGCCTTTCTTGAACCTGGACTGCAGACATACCGCTGCAGTTGCTGCTGGAAACCATGGAATTTCAGTCACAGTTGCTGGGCATCGATTTGGGAATGCAAGTGGCATGGCTCCTCGTGCACAGTAATTGATTCAATTCTGATAGTTTATAACTTTAGATCTTTATGGTGGATTATGTTAATGCAATGTATAGATTTTAACGGTCTTTTTTCTTTTTTGTGCATTACTTGTTTTAGCATTGCTGTCTACAAGGCATTGTACAGAAGTTTTGGAGGCTTTGCTGCTGATGTTGTTGCTGCCATTGACCAGGTAGAAATGGAACATATTGTAGCATCACCTGAATATATCTCTCTGCATTTTACATTTAGAAGTTAAATATTCACATAATCTTAAAATAGATACTTTACTGCAGCTATCACATCAACTGTTCTTGATTGATTTTTCATTTATTTTCTTCATCTAGGGATTTAAGAGTTTGTGAATTATGATAAAAGCACTTAGAATTGATTTAAGAAAAGGTGGGTTGCAAAAAATTGTGTGAGATTAACATATTTGAGGTCTGCTAGTCCTTCATGCCCAAGTAGAAAGTACTCATCCTGCAGAAGAATTCAGGGAACATGTTTGAGATTAGAGCTATCAAGCAATCAGATTCCAGTGAATATTGATAACCTATCCAAGATCAGGTGCATCTGCTAGTCATTCATGCCCAAGTAGAAAGTGCTCATCCTGCAGAAGAATTCAGGGAACATGTTTGAGATTAGAGCTATCAAGCAATCGGATTCCAGTGAATATTGACAAACTATCCAAGATCAGGTGCGTCTGCTCATGGGAGGATGATAGAAGCTGCTCCATGCAGATTTGGCATGTTTGGTCAGCTTGATCATCTCACCAACCCAATCTACGAACTTGATCCTGGGTAACAACCAGCTTGGATCTCATGCACATTTTCCACATCAATAAATGTGCAGGTTGTGTTGAAGTTGGATACATGCAGAAACATTTAGTTGTATGCAAACAAGGATTGTTCACATACAAGCATTTAGTGAAAATGCTTTATTTGGGGCCCACAAGAATTTATTTTTAGAATCTCATCCATTCATCATGCTTCGCACCACTTGTTTAGCTAAGATTCAGATCACGAAATTCATCTTGTTTGAGTGAACAAGCATCTGTCTAAATTCTCTGTCAGTTTGTGGTCCATCTATGCCTCCAAATGAGATACTTTTTTGAATCCTAGCTAAACAAGTGGTATAAAACATGATGACTAGATTGAACAGAATTTAAGTTATACATCTTTTTTGGCCTCAGACAAATGATTCACCACACCCGTGGTGAAAACATTTCTATATGAATATTTACCTATGCAAATATGCATGACAAAATATCCAGAATGTATTGTAAATTCTTTAAATTAAGTCACACTTTACAATTCTGCACTAATGCACGTTAGGGCATTGTGGCACTGATCATCCATGGTTGAAATTCTCAGGCAGCACAAGATGGGGTGGATATAGTGAACTTATCTATCACTCCCAATAGACGACCTTCTGGGCTTGCAACTTTCTTAAATCCTATAGACATGGCACTACTCTCATCTGTTAAGGCTGGAATTTTCGTTGTCCAAGCAGCAGGAAACACTGGGCCTTACCCAAAAAGTATTTCTTCTTTCAGTCCATGGATATTCACTGTTGGTGCTGCTTCCCATGACAGAATCTACAGCAATTCTCTCATCTTAGGCAACACCACCACCATTGCTGGTGTTGGACTTGCATGTAAGTTTGTGATTAGTTGCATGCAATCTGTTTAGTTGTTTCATTTGTTAATAAGCATTAAGTGATGAAAAGTTTATTGGAGCAATACATAGAAAATTTGATTGGAGCAACTATATGAATGATGTCTGGAGAATGGCCAGGGAGTTTTGAGTTTGTTCGAGTACATCATATTTTTCAACAAAAAAGCTGGGACAGTTGTCAATGAACAAGACAAGTTCGGTGGTCTGTGAAACACTGAGGGTGGGTATCCTGCAAAAATCTTCCTGACTGAAATATCTTAAACATTCTAAAGATGGCTAACTAACTAAAAGTTATGGTGAGAATACAGCTTTTATTAGCATTGGAAGACAAATATTGGATAGGTTGGTTATGAACTGAAATCTCAGGGTTTTGTAAAATAAGAAGGCATGAATCAATAGTAGTAAATAGGAGATCCACTAGCCCCACCTTAAATTTCAGGGGTTTTCAGAATGAGAGAGCATGAATGCATAGTAGCAAGTAGTAGAGCCACAACCCCACTTGTCCAAACTCCAAGCTCAAGGATACTTGAACGGTCTCAATTTATCATGTAATTTCACAAGATGTTATTTTCTTGAAACATCATATGCTCTTCCCATATTTGGATTCTGCATCCACTGTCTGTCAGTGGTTGTGATTTGGCCTCTAACTATGGTCATTTATGAGAAATATGTTTTTTTTTTTTTTGAAAAGTTGTGACAAATATGTAAATACTACTTGAATATCATGATAAAATAAGTTTTTCCTTCAGGCTTATTGGTCTGACAAGTTGTGTGAGATACGACCATTCAGTAGGGCCACACTGTATATGGGCTTGCTATAAAAATCAGGCCACTTTGGATATTCTCTCTCAATATCCATTTTTCTTTTAAATTTATGACCTAGTCAGTTTTGCAACTTCCCTGACCTTGTAGCCACCATAGTGGAGTTCACCCTAAAAATACTAACGTATCCTAGGCATGTCAACATAGAGGTTTCATAATCCTCCAAGAAGCCTAAGAGTGCCATGCTTCTGTGTGCCTATGGGCATACTTTCTTGGGCAGGCAATCCATCTCCTTGCTCTTCTTAAAAAAATACATAAAATAAATAAATAAGGCTCTCATCATTGTTAGAGTTGTCACAGCCACAGTCATTGTAGTTTTGTCCTATCTATTTGAGATTTCCATACAGAAACAGAGACTAATTCTTTCATTTTGTTTTCAGCGGGAACACACAAGCACAAAATGTATACTCTGGTAGCTGCTATTCATGCTCTGAGGAATGACACAGATCCAACCGACATGTACTTGGATGAATGCCAAGACCCTACTCATCTGAATGGGGAGTTGATCCATGGACGCCTGTTAATCTGCAGCTACACAATCCGCTTTGTGATTGGGCTTTCAACTGTCAAACAAGCCTTTGAAACAGCCAGAAATCTCAGTGCAATTGGTGTCATCTTCTACATGGATTCTACAGTTGCTGATTTTCAGCTAAATCCAATTCCAATGACAATGCCAAGCATACTAATCTCATCCGCTGATGAATCAAAGGTGGGTTGCTGTAGTATTTAACATTCCACCTATTTTAATCACCATTGATTTAAGGCAAGGCACTGACTATCTACATCACATGGATCACACAGACAAATGTCCAGGTTGTTTAAATCATAAGCCCCAATGTGATTATTGGATCATTCATATCACAATAGTATCAGAAGGTTTGGGCCTATTGAACTTCAACATTAAATAAATATCCAGGTTGTTTAAATCATGGGCTCAATGTGATTACATCATTTGGATCACAATAGGATCTGATGGTGGGCCTGTTGAACTTCAACATTAAATAATTTGATGGTTTGGACCATTTGATTAGTCCAGTTTCTTGATAATGCTCCCAGTATGAATCCCATGATCTGCATTTATTGGATGTATGCCAAGTGCAATATGGTTTGGGCCATTTGATTAGTCCAGTTTCTTGACAATGCTCCTGGTATGAATCCCATGATCAGCATTTATTGGATGTATGCCAAGTGCAATATGAAACTGACTGTGCATGCTACTTGCAGAAGGTTCCTCGTTCTGGACATGAAGAGATATCCTTGGATTTGGTGTTTGATGATTTTTGGACATTCCCTTGCCTGTGTTGAGGAATTCACATATTGAATTCATATTGAATCCTCCACAACTATCTCATTCTAAAATAGGTGCTGTTTTTAATTTTCCCTTTGTGACATAAAAATGAAAGGAAAGAAGAACAAGGAAAAAAAAATGAATTGGGGAGGAATGGTTCTTTTAGTTTGTGTTTGAAAAGTTCACCTAGTCTAAATGCATATTGTTGCATTTTTTGTGCATGTTTCAAAAATATTAAGTAGAATGAATTTAATGGTGCATTTGTTTGTGAAATCTCTCTCTCACACCTTCCCCTTTCGTACCACTCCTAATAAGTGATCTTTTATCAATTTGAGCAGATTTTACTCCAATATTACAACAGTTCCTTAGTCAGAGATGCATCAACCAACAAAGTCATCAAGTTTGGAGGTGTAGCAAGAATATTGGGTGGACTAAAGCCAAAGTACATCAGTTCAGCCCCCAAAGTTATGTACTATTCCGCTAGAGGACCAGACCCAGAAGATAGTTCTCTGACTGATTCTGATATAATGAAACCAAATGTGATAGCTCCTGGAAATCTCATTTGGGCTGCTTGGAGTTCTCTGGCCACAGACTCAATCGAATTCCAAGGTAAAGTTATGCTTTTAAACATAAATCATGAGACAATGGGATGTGTATGGGACAATTACTGCTTGGTTGTTTCTTACCTAGCATTTTTTTCTGGCATCAGCTTTTCCATTCCTACTTTGTTTATTTATTTATTTATTTTGTTTTGAGTGTGACTTGTATCAACATGTGTCTATGCATTCACGAATGCCTATTTGAAATGAACATTTACTGATTTCCTTATTACAAAATCAGGTGAGAATTTTGCCATGCTCTCTGGGACAAGCATGGCTGCTCCTCATGTTGCTGGGCTTGCAGCACTGATCAAGCAAAAATTCCCCAAATTCAGTCCTCTAGCCATCATGTCTGCACTCTCAACAACTGCTTCAGTGCATGATAAGCAAGGAGGCTCTATAATGGCCCAACGTGCCTACAGAAAACCAGATGAAAACCAGTCTCCTGCAACTCCATTTGACATGGGCAATGGGTTTGTCAATGCTACAGCTTCACTGAACCCTGGTCTGATCTTTGATTCCAGTAAGTGCTCTTAGCTTATTTTTCTGCAAGAAAAATCAACCAAGGAAAATAAAAGGAAGATGACCCACATGTTTTCATACCTGTTGGTCTCACTGGCTGGTTCCTTGAATTGTGAACCGCCAACTGCACAGACAAATTAGATTTCAAGCCTGTTGGCGACTTTTTCCACTCTGGATCAGTTTTCTTATAACATAATTTACTTGTTTTAGACTGTATAATTAGATATTTTGTTGCAAGAATTGTCTAAGAACAGAAATCACATGTTGCCCACAATATCCCTTGGCACATACACTGCTAATGCGGTTTTATTTATGGTTATTGCTTACATGCTGTTCATTTGATAGGCACAACAATTTTTCAATATATGGTTACTTCAACCACATAAAACTATATTATCTTATTCCCAGAAGATATAAAAAGCTAACTGCTGTAGAAGGGCTTGGAGTAAATGGCAGCTTGATATTAGAACCTAGAATTACACCACACATTGACATACAATGTTCTACACAATGTTCTACAAAATGAACATAAAAGTACCCCATGACAAGGTACCAAAAAAAAAAAAAAGAAAAGAAAGAGAGCAGCCAGATCGATCACACCTTTACTTGTCAGGTGGCCGGTACAAGAATACCTGAAAATGAGTTTGGGTTCTTGCCAATCATATGGGGTTGACATGATTGTAGATCCTTTGTTTCTTATGCTTTAACCATCCATTTAATGATTGCCATCACTAGTGGTTAGAATTTGCAAGACTATGACTGTCTTCAGATATTAAAAATGCCAAGATCGGTACAAGAATACCTGAAAATGAGTTTGCGTTCTTGCCAATCATATGGGGTTCACATGATTGTAGATCCTTTGTTTTTTATGCTTTAACCATCCATTTAATGATTGCCATCACTAGTGGTTAGCATTTGCAAGACTATGACTGTCTTCAGATATTAAAAATGCCAAGATATGGGATTAAAATCTTCAGCATGTACTCTTGACATACAATTCGTTACCAATTCTAAAATTCCAACACAGTTTTTATTTTCTTTTGGGCTGTAGCATTAGAACATAACTACTGGCATTCACGTCTTTTGCAGAATTTAGTGACTTGGTAGCATTCCTCTGTGGCATCAATGGTTCTAGTCCTGTCATCCTGAATTACACTGGCCAGAGCTGTGGGACATACACCATTACTGGTGCAGACCTCAACCTGCCTTCCATCGCTATAGCTGTGCTAAACCAATCAAGAACAGTTCAAAGAACAGCCATTAACATTGCAGCGGATGAGATTTACACCGTTGGTTGGAGTGCCCCTCTGGGAGTTTCAGTTTCCGTGACGCCAAATCGTTTTTCCATAGCCAGGGGTCAGAGGCAGATCTTGACAGTTTTTTTTAATGCTACAATGAGTAGTTCTGTTGCCACCTTTGGGAGAATTGGGCTCTACGGGAGCAATGGCCACGTCGCAACTATTCCGCTATCTGTTATTGCAAAGATTTCATCTAACATCACTAACGGCTGAAAAAGCTCCAGCTTCTGCTAGTTCATTTTTTTATTCTTTCCCCTCTTCTGCTTTGGTTTGTATCAGATATAGCTCTGATGATTGGTTCAACAAAACAAATAAAAAGATGCTTGCTCCTGACGGATGTGAATCCCACATGTTTACAGAGTCCATAGGTTTTCAATTCCCATCGATGCATTTTGTTTGAGGCCAGTTGGAGGACCGCAGAGGAATGTCAAATGGCAGGCAACAAATCCCACCCTCGGAATTCCAAACTTCCTGCTAGCCAACCAATTCGAGACCAAAGCATTGACACCGCACGGTTACTACCTCTTTATTTCTCTTCCAAAGGCTTCTAATACTAAGATCCGCAACAGTTGCTTTTAACTTTATAATCCATTACAGAAATTAACTTGATAACTGAAATTTGAATAGATAACGGAAGGCAAAATATCTGGATGCCCAAAAAGTCTACTGATTAGCAGGTCGTCTTTCCTGTTTGCCTTGAATTAACTAGATATCCCAGGGAGTTTTGGATGGAGGGAACATAATGTTTACCTAAAGGGATGAAAGAAAACGCAGTCAAGAAGTGAAATGAAATCACCAAAACAATTGATAACGAGAAAACAGAAGCTTTATTACAGAAAAAATAAAATAAAATTAATAACGGAGAAAAATGAGGGTAAAAAGGCAAGAAAAAGAATAATTTCTTCCCCACTTTCACCTATCCAAACAACCCCTCCAGTTTGTTCAGTAATTGACAACACTTCCATTTGATGATACTTAAGCGCTATCGCATTAGATATGCAGAAATGCTTATGTTTATCCCCGCATCTGTGCCAAACCCAAAAGGATCAGATTTCCACATCAATAGGCACAATGCCACAGGTAACTCGCAATTGCCGGCCAGTCATACCCCAGCAGAAGCCACACTACGGATGAGATAGTACCCAATTTATCATACAAATCCACAGCTCTTGCAAAGCTTTCATATTTCAGCAATATGACAGAATGATACGCAGAGATCTTAGAATTACAAATCTGAAACATAAATTAAGCTATCCAAAACAATTGTCCCAATTTCAGTGCATCATAATCCAAAAACACACCAATCCCATTAATCACTGTAAGATTATTGGACATCATAAATTGGACCCACGAACAAAAGACAGACGTGCAATCCTTACTCAAGGAACACGCATTCACACGCCAAAGACCATAACACAACAGATTTCTGGGAGAATCAACTTGAGCAGGGGCTTTGACAAAAGAATTAAGGAATAGGATCTCTACAACTTCTAAGCACTTCTGAATCAAAACTTCCGTGATGGGTGGATTTAGTTTTTATGAATGCTTAGAAAATGTACCCAAAGGAGATAACAAGTAGTGAAAATTGTCTCTGGCCGTTCCTCTGACATATGAAGATAATGTGAAACAAGCTACACAAGAATGCAATTACAGAGATGAAATTTACAGCTGCACAAAAACAATGGAAACCATCAGGGATGAATGCTGCACAAGAGCAATGGAAATCAACCATCGAAGAATACTGTACCAATTAACAAACAAATAAATACAGGAAGGCCAAAAATAAAATACAGAAAGGATGTGGTTGGTGTGCCTGTGAAAAGACTCCCTTGGAACATGGAATCTCAACTTTGAAATGCCACAATCTCCCAAAAAGGATGCATTGCTTTCCTTTCATAAGACCCTACCTTAGTTGCTCCATTCCAGAAAATTCTCACATTTCCCCTCTGCATGCTCTATTTGATGGCCTATCTTAGAATTTTCCAGGAGATTCCTCTTTAGATGGGATGATAGCACATGCTGCCTTCCCACACTACAGTCTGATCGTTCGCCTCCTGATGAAGCCAACCATATCAAATAAACCACGTGGCATCCAAACATCCATGAGGAAATTCAGAAACAGACAATCAACTGGCTGCATTTCTTCCCTTGCTGGAGGTATTAGTGCCTATGAGTTTGGCTTCTTCCTAAAAAGTATTAACCCCAGAATGAGCTGCTGTATTTAACTCAGATCACATTGACCCACAAGAATTCGGCTGCCACCAGGACCTCCTATGACATTTACTAGAGAAAATGAATTTGAATACAGACAGCTGCATACTTCTTAAATGGAAAAATAAATAAATAAATAAATAAAATACTCAGGAATGATTAGCAAAATGAGACGTAAGAAGAAGACCCCAAGTGGTTTGAAAGAATTTAAGTTATTATGAAGATTCATTCCATTGAAGTGATGGGCTGGTTAGGCCTACCAAAACAAATTTTTGAATAGACCCAGAACAAAAACCCAAACTAGCACACTGCTAGTTTGAAATTCTGACACAGGCCCACCCATTATGAGGCCCAAGTAGCATAAGCACAAAAGTTAACTTCAGTATAAATAAGAAGCATATAATGGAAAGAACTCTGGTTGTGAATAGTAACACCTGAAACCAAACTGAAAATGAAATGACAACTGCAAAGTAAAGATCATACCTCTTAAAATATGAATACAGAATTACTGACTATAAGTGGTGGCGTCCAGGTTCTCCTATGGTTGCTGTTCTATTCTCTGATTAGCTTTTCAGAACATGAACAGAAGCACAAACCCAAGAGGCGAATGCCCTCTATACCACGTTAGAATCCTTGATCGTGCAGACAAACAAAACAACAGAATCTGACATCTCCAGTAGCAAGGATACATGAACAACTAAGTAAATACATTTATATACCACTAAAACTACAATCAAGATCCACAAATTAAAGATAACATGACTAAAAAGGCACCTAAAGTGTTTCTTCTCCCATGTTTTCATTTTTGTTTCTTACACATCCATAAGAGTAGAAACCTTCTAAGAGGCCATAACAGAAAAGGCCAACCTAAGATGGGAAACAACCGTGAAAGCATGTCAGGATTGTTCAGGGTCCAAATGAAGGTCGCCCCCCTGTCAGTGTGAACTCCTACAAAATGATCCAAATTATAGAATTTCAGCAGCAAATTATGTAAAAAGACAATAGACAGAGAGAAGAACCTGTTCAGATACAGGATGCCCTTGGGAGTCATATGTATTAGTGTCGTGATCATAGATTATAACCATAGAAATGTTATGATTATAGATTACAACTATAAAAATGCCCCTAATAAGGTAATAATGTTTACCATTTTCTATACAATCATATGAGTAATTCAACCATTGCAGAAACAATGATCATCCCAAGCCCACGTTGGATGGGAGACCCTGTATCCAAACAGGTCTCAGAAAGGAGAAAAGAAGTATTACCTCATTTGCATTGAGGAGCCTTGGGTTTGCCAGAGAAGCAATCTGCATTAGAAAATACAAGTTACAAAAGAAAATAACTATTAACCAAATTTGAAAAAGCTATCCTGGAAGAAGACGAATGGACCTGGAAAAAGCTGCTAGGTGCAAAATTAGCAATGCCAGAAGTGCCATGCGAATCAAAGCGATCTCCCAGCGAGAGATCCCTGTTAAAACCAGCACATATGAGAATAAAAACCTTTGCCACAAAAATACTTGTAGAGAAAATAAGCAGATCACTTACAGAATTCCTTCTGGATAGCCAAGCTGATCTCCACTGATTCCACCACGACCAAGCTGATCTCCACCAATCCCACCACGGCCAAGATGATCTCCACCTAGGCCACCACGGCCCAGATGATCTCCACCTAGGCCACCACGGCCCAGCTGATCCCCACCCAGGCCGCCACGGCCCAGCTGATCCCCACCCAGGCCGCCACGCCCCAGCTGGTCCCCACCCAGGCCGCCACGCCCCAGCTGGTCCCCACCCAGGCCGCCACGCCCCAGCTGGTCCCCACCCAGGCCGCCACGCCCCAGCTGATCTGCACTTAGCCCCCCACGGCCCAGCTGATCAGCACCTAGCCCCCCACGGCCCATGTGATCTCCACCTAGCCCACCGCGACCAAGCTGATCTCCAACCAATCCACCACGGGCATGCATATCACTTGGCCCTGCATCCACTGGAAGGACAAGAAGGGAAAAAAGTAAAAATAGGGTTGAAACCCCTTTTACAAAGTGGCTGAACAGACACCAACTTACAGACCTAAAAGCATGCCACCACTTGCGCTGTAACTGCTCCTAAAGAGAAAGAAAAACCATGTTAAAATCAGATCCTTTTAAGGTTGCAAATATGGAGGGGGAAAGGAAAGCAATAGAAGAAGCAATGTACAGTACCCTAAGGGCCGCAATCTTGGGCAATTGGAACTATCATGACCCAGTTCCTTGCAGAGTGTACATTTCCTTGCATTCTTTGCAGCCTTCTCACCATCGGTTTTTGAACCAGACTTCCTAGGTCGGCCTCTTTTCTTTGGCTGTTGAGAACCAAACAAAGTCATCGAACTCACATTATTTACATCATTCAGCATAAGGTTGTTGTCTCGCTGACCATTAGCACCAAAAGGTCCTTCAAGCTGTGCAATTCCAGCATCCTTATCTTTTGAAAGAAGAATTTTTTCCCAAGCTTCTCGTAGAGCACGCATTGCAACATCATAGTCCTGCACGGAGGTTGATCCCACCTCTGCACATCTAATGGCCTGTTTACACAGAAAGCTATGCCGAAGGGCAGCAGATTTTCGACAATTAGCTTGTGTTGCAATTCCTCTTTTATCCAAGCCAACAACATTCTTCGCATTTCTCGTCCACCTTTCCAAGATGTAATGAGATGGGAGAGTCATGAAATTTGACACTGTCAAGACAATCAAAGCATGTCTACAGAGAATGCCACAAGACTCAAACATAAGACAACTACAGCTTGTTTTCCTCTCAGACATGTTGAGAGTGACAGTCCAAGCCCTTCTTTGATCCTCAAATGAGGATACAGCATATGTGCTAACCACTCCATCCTCAATTCTATTTGCAACATAGCCAAGGCTCTCAAATATTTCCTCTTGAAACTTCAGAAATACCACTCTTGTGTAAGCATTTGCTGCTTGCTTTTCAATAGGTAATCTTGTCTTCATGTTAGGCTTGGTGTGGGTGGTCCGAATATCTTCCTCAACTTCCTTTTCATGCCGACTGGACAATGCTCTTTCATATTGTGTAATGAATTCCTCAATGGTTGTCTTAGTATCCACATAACCATCAAAAAAGGGGCTTACCTCAGTGTCCGGATTTGGAGATAATTGTGCACAGAATGTGTCGAGCAAGTATACTGGGGCCCATTTGTGCCGACCATTATATAGTGATTGAAGCCAATCATTCTTTTTAATCCCATATCTCTCCATGAGAGATTTCCAGGATGATTCAAACTCATTAACTGAAGCTGACATGTTGACACATTTTTGGAATTCCCCAAGGAAGGCTGGATTTGCTCGATTTACTTGAGACAACTGCTTTGGGGCTTTCTGTAAGATGCGCCACTTGCAAAAGCAGTGACGACTCTTTGGGAACACCTGAGCAATTGCTCCTTCGACAGCCAGGTCTTGGTCCGTAATTATTGTGATTGGATGACGTCCAGACATTGCTTCAACCCATGTGTTAAATAGCCAAATAAATGTCGATTCAGTTTCATCATACATTAATGCACCACCAAAATAAGTTGGCTGCTGGTGATGGTTGATTCCTGTGAATGGAGCAAATGGCACTTCATATTTATTTGCTTTGTATGTCATGTCAAAACGGACCACATCGCCAAAGTAATTGTAAGCCATTCTTGCCCTTGCATCAGCCCAGAAGATACAACGTAAATTCTCATCATCATCAATTTTTACTGCATAATAGAAGGCAGGATTCTCAGATTGCATGCGTTCTAAATAATCAAGGACATTCTGAGGGTCTTTACCAGGGATCCTTTTCCTCTTTCGATTAGCTTGGCTACGGTTAAAACCATCTTGCTCATTAAGGCCATCTTTTCCGCCGATGGACTTCATATCACTCCCAGCTATTCTTTTTCCATCAGCATCAACTGATCTTCTAGGAGCATAAGATACAGCGGAATGCGACCTAAGCCAACGCACTTTACTTGGATCAAGCAGTGGATGGTTATGCTCTTTTACAAACTTTGAGACAACCCACTTCCCATTAGCTGATTTCTTTACTGTAAATGTAGCCTCACAGCCTTCCCTTGTAACAGCTCGTGATCGATAAGAACCATCCTCCTTTTTGGTACTATTATTGATATTGTTATTACTGTTATTATCATTCCTATTGATACGGAAACCTTCTTTATAACACACAAATGTCCGAGCAATGATTTTTCCATCTTTCCTTGAACGGCGATTCTTACTGATACGGCTGCGAAAACCAACACGCCTTGCATAAACACTGTAATATATCCTTGCAGCTTCCTCAGATTCAAGCTCCATGCCTTCATACGGTTCTAAATTCTCAGCTGCTTCAAACTTCTCAATCAATTCACGATCCTTGTCAGAGAGAGGTTCGACCTCTGTTTTCTTTGGGGCACCGGTTACAGTTCGGTGTGATCGAAGGCAGCTTGCTTCACTTGGACTCAGTAGAGCATGATTGTGTTCTTTTATAAATTTTGAAACAACCCACTTCCCATTGCTTGTTTTCTTTACAGATATCATTGCTAAACAACCTTCCCGAGTGTTGATTCGATGCCTCTTTACTTTGTTTCCATTTTCTCCAGGTTTCTTTATACGGAAACCCTCCTTGAAACAAACAAAGTCCCTAGCAATGATCTCGCCATCTCTCCTTGAACGGCGGTTCCTGCTAACACGGCTTCCAAAACCAGTCCGCATTGCATAATCATTGTAATATTTCCTTGCATCCTCCTCTGAGTCGAATTCCATACCCACGTATGGCTCTAGAACTGTTCCATCCTCACCAATAAGAGGCGCAGCAGGTACAGGCACGATTTCATTCTTCTTGGGGCGTGGTGTAGAAAAATTCTGTGCACTGCCATCTTGAGCACTCGTCCGACCTTCTCTCAGTGCTCTTAGTTTAGATCTTGTTTCCATGATGTTCCGACGTCCTAAACAATCTTTGCTGACAAAGTCAAGCTCTGCATATAAAGAGAACATATGTGAATTCAATGATGGCTATCAGTTACTAGAAAATGGCATAACAATACGGACATTGCTAGAAAGGAACAAACTGTGAAATGTAAGCTACATCCTACATGTCCGGAAATGATTGGAGTCAGAGGAAGCAAATACTGTAATCTCACTCCACTTAAATCCCGTGGAGGATTGAAACTAATGTATGAGCCAAGAGCAAGAGCATAAAAGGATACTTGTATATCAATCAGGAGTTCGACTAAATTATTGTGCGGATGTTTGCACTATCGCCACTTATCTATGCATCAATAAGCAGAAGATTGCATCTGGTTGGAACTGAATAATCATGAATATAAAAAACCTAAAGGCCAGTACTGATAATGAAACTGATGCCCAAAATTATGCTTTAGTTCAACTAGGGGTCAGAGACAGCTTCCAGTAATAATAATAAATTGGAGAACTAAGGGGTTCACTGAGAGTTCCCATGAATAAGGAATAAAAGCTTTATAATCAGCAAATTCAAGAACAAATGAGAGAAAACAGCTCACTTAGCTATACCACTAGATTTCCACTTTTTAGACATGCTATTGGCAACCTGCAACAAATGCTACAAATTTTTCAATGCCTACTTCCCTAGCTTTTCATTTTAGTGTGCACATTTAGGCTTCTTCAGGGTGCATTTGGGTTCCCCCAACCAGAATTGAAAAGAAAAAATCAGTTGGAGTAATTAGAAGATGAAAGTTCTTGGTTAAATTGGTATGTTAAAAGTATCCCTCAGAGATGAAAAATACAGTAAAAATGAACTTGTTCCCTGGAGTATTTGAAAGACCATAATAACTGGAAAGCAACCAAACAGCCCTAAATATGCACGTAAATGGAACCAAACAGTCAGTCCCAGTGTTATCAGAACTAGATCAGACCAGCAGGTTGGACTGGTTGAACTGGGAACCCGTCAATTAACCAGTTCAGTCTAGCTGGTTCAGTCCAATATTAAATTTTTTTAATTTTAATAATATTAATAGAATAAAAGGATGAATTAAAGTAATATAATATTATAACAAAAGATCTATATATTTAGATTAATATCTATGGTTTAGATTTTTCAAAATCATGTTGTATTATTTTTAAAAAAATTTCAAAAAAATAAATTAATTTATTCAGTTAATTCGATTGGACCATGAACCAGACATCTGACTGGTTCAACCAACGGTCCAGTTTTAACAACATTGGTCAGTCCTAACTATGCAAGTGAAAACACCACTAACACCACCACCAATTGATAATTTCCAACAGATCATGTACACTGAGTATCCAGCATCCAACAATCCAGATAGTTTGGCCACATGATGAGGATTTCCTTGTGCAAAAAACAGCCTCATCCATCAGCACTGCAACACCAAGAGTGCAATTGCATAAGAAGTTCCTAGTGATAGGGTATCCTAATTGACTAATATGAGAGAAACATGTATTAAGTTGGACCACAAAGTTGAAACGAGGATGGCTATTGTTAAAATGATGGCCAGAACTAAATGAAGACAACACCAATTGAACTATTAGACCATTGGTTAATGCAATAAGCTAATAAATTATTTGATCAAAAATAACGCCCCGGCTACCAAAATTCCTTAAATGTCATTCAGCAACAAGGCATGAGCATGACCCAATTGCAGTTCCTCTACCAACAGTCCACCAGCTTGCCAATTAAGTTCAACACAAATATGACCAAGGTCAGAATATTACATGTTGAAAATCCTAACCATGGTAACACACAGTTTATACAAAGAAATGATAAAAAATACCAACAAGAAGAAAAGCTGGGACAGCACAAAGATTACTCACTGCTAGGCCATAATACCTGCATGGCAGGGCTCATGTGTTGAGCACCAAATGGAACTACTCCAACTGGATTCCACAATTGCCTGCATGGGCCTTGATTCTTTACAACCAAATGCGCTCAATGCATGTGTTTTAACCCACAATATTTTTGTTGTACAGACCAAAGGATGAACAGCCCCCACTTTCAACGACAGGGACTTTAATGTCATGATCAAGAACATGCCGCCAAGCACCAGCTACTTATCCAGGGCAGCAAGGCAAACAATTATGGCCAGAAAGTCACCTTCAACTGGACGGAAAGCATTTTGCAACTAAATAGAAACCCAACAGTCCAGCCCACCGGATTTTTACTCTCATAGCTTAACGATCGGATGTTGCACCGCTCAAAATAGTTAAAATCGAGCAAACAGTAAGAAGATGAGGCATCCCAAGTCCCAAGAGCAGATGTCCTCAGACAGCGCTAGCTCCTACAGATAGCCCACTCCCAGAATCTCAAAGGCGTTATAATTATGACTTAATCACTCAGCATAACCACAAAGAAAAGCTAGGAAAAACATTCCTAGAAATTTCTAAGAAGCAAAAATCGAATGAAATACGGTAACCCCAATGATCGACATAGAAAAGACATAAATTCATCAAAATATTAAGGAAATAATTAGCCAAAAAACCGTACCTTTGGTGTCTCACCCAAAACCATTAAGATATGATTTCATCTCCCTGCACTGTTTCAATAGAAATCATACTCAGCAAACATAGAAAATCAAAGAGTTGAGGGCACAGCAAAGGCGAAAGGCTCATATATGATATTAACAAATCCATAGTAGTAAAAGGCTACAAAAACAAACACCCTTCTTCTCAATTTTTTCAAGAAATAATCACACAATGGATCGAAAAAGAGAGATTCTCCAAAGTGCTATCATTTTCGAACGGAAACGAGAATCGTGGCCAGAGATTTCCGAATTGCAGAAAGAGAGAGACAGAGAGGAGGTTACCCGAACAGAAGAATCTAGGGTTTTTTCGCTGGCCAGATTCAGTGCTTGTCTTCTTCTTCTGGTGTTCCACCTTTTCTTGCTCGGAGCTCCGATTGCCGCTAGGGCTGCGCACAGAGAGGGAGAGAGAAGGGGGAAATTTTTAGGGTTTGGTGGTCCGGTGGAGCACCGTCTCTTTTCTCTCCTCTTATAATCGGGGATTCATTTTTCGTAAGACGGCACGTGCCCTGCGCGTGACACGGGGATGAGGGGGAGTGGACTGGCCGGGAAGAGGAAAGTCATCGCATACACCTCTTGTACCAATGTTTCATACATTTGGGCCATTTTCATGTCAATTTATATACTTACACATAATCCGATCCGTTAAAAATATTAAATGGAATAAAATTTTAACATAAATAATTAAAAATAAAATAATATAAAATCCCATAAATAATAATTCAAATTATAAATCAGAAATGCTTTTGATGATTTGATTTTCTTGACAAATTGATCGGTTAAATTAATAAAATTTTTTAAAAATTATGTTTATTAAGTCTTCTTGTTCGGGCATGATATTACATAACCATGAAAATTTTTACGCCAACACAACGCTGTTTTGGAGGCACTGTACGACAGCTGTGTGTAAGCATTTTGTGCTTTGGAGGAGATAGGAAAGGGCGACTGGAGCGAGAAATCCTTGATACTCCGAAGCAGGAAAGATGGTATGCGGCTGCTGACTGCTCACGACCTGCCTAGGCGCAGCGATGTCTATACGCCGAAGCGAAAAAATAAATAAATTGAAGTCAAATATGTACGGTCCAACATTTTCATTTCAGCATATCTGGACGGGCAAAGAATAGGTGACATGATTAACTCCCTTTCCTTGCAATTAATGTAAACCCGCAATGGAAGTACTCTTGGCAACGTATCCATGGTTTTCTGTCCGCCTTGTCGCAGGTTTGTAGGCTTCATAGCGCTTGATTGTTCAGGTCCTGCAGCGGTTGTGCATTGCATCGGACAAACCGTTTTAAAGTCCATGTCCAATGGTTGTAGAAAGATGCTCCAGATTACAAATTTCCCAACGTATCAAACGGCTAACATCTGTTGATGCCTTCATGCAGGGCACAAGGTCGCATTCAAAGAAGGAAATATTAAAGGCTTCTAACAAACCGTCGGACTTTCACCACCACCATTATTATTATTATTATTATTATTATTATTGTTATTATTATTATTATTATTATTATTATTGTTATTATTATTATTATTGCTATTACTACTACTACTATTATTATTATTATTTGTAATAAACAGCTCTTTCTCCTTTTAAGGTGTTTGGCACTCTGCTTTAGATGGTCTTTTCGGAGGGTTAAAATGCAAACATGGAGTGTGTTTGCTCTATATCAAATGTTAAGATTCCAACTTAGGCTCTTAAAAACTATACAAAGAAACGGTTAATAAGAGAGAAAATGGGTAAACAGGTACCCCTTTTCAACCCCCTTTTCACGCTTTTTCTTTCTTTTTTAATGGTGTATCTGGATAAATCAGAAATATATATAGTTGGATGTGTAATATAGTAGAGAGTGCATTTTAAAAATAAAATAAAATAACATGATGAGTAAAATATAACTTGGTATGCATTTTAAAAAAGTGGATAAATGATAAAAATAAGTATAAATGATTAAAAAATAAAAAATATATAAGAATATATGATTGAAAAATATAAATAATAATTAAAAATATAAATAATTTTTTTCAAAAAAAAGATGAACAACATGGTAGATATTATTCTATTTAATTAGAATTAGGGGTGTAAATAGGTCGAGTTGAGGTCCAACCAACCCTAACTTTATTGGTAAAAACTAAAGTCAATTCTAATCTTATTTATAAAAATTTAACCTAACTATAACCCTCTAACTCTATTTTTAAAACTTTAGCCTAACCCTACACCAACCCTAATAATATCAGGTTGATTTCTGGTTAACAAGTATGGTTAAAAAATTACTTCAATATCCTAAATTTATTAATTTTTTATTTTAGATTTATTTTGAATAAATATTTTATAATAACTAAAAAATTATAGTTTTAATACTATTGAAATATTATTTCTACAATAAATTTTCATGTTTTAAAAGAAAATTCATGATTAAATAGTCAAGATTCGTAATCTAAAAAAGAAAAACTAAAACTTATGTTTTGCTTAGACTTACTATCTCAACCATTGAACCAATATCAATAACAAAAATAAATTAGCACTTAGTAGAAACTAACCAAATATTTTTAAAAAACTTAAAAAAAGTAAAAAATAAAATATAATTTATATTTTCATAATTGCAATTGTTTTTTAAATTTTATTTCAAATTTTAATTGTATAACATAATGTAACTTATATATGTATGACATGAAAAAGAAATGAAGAGTTAAAAGCTATGATGTGTAAAAATATAAAAGGAGACAAAAGTACTTATATATATAATAATTAGGTTGGTTTAAATTCATGTTGCCAAAACTTCAACCCACACCTATGTTATTTTAAAAATTTGGTCAAGTTCAATCCTATTTGTATAACTCAGGTTCTATATTTATCAACCCAAATCAACATATTATTTTTTGGGTTGGGTTAGTGAGGTTTGTGTTGAACCCAACCCTATTTACACTCTTGATTGGAATATATATTGCGGTGGAGCATGTGAAGTCAGGGACTATACATCCTAGTACATAGATGTGCAGTGATCCCAACACATCATTAATATATTGCGACATTTAAACGATTTAATATTTATACTTTTTCGTTAATCATATTTCCAATTATTACATTCTATTTTTCATACAAATGGTCTATAAATTGTATTTTTATAGCCATTTTGTTTTAAATCATTCCTTATCTTCTCTCTTTTATATTTTTTCTCCTTCCACCTTTTTCTCATTACCTAAATGAGACTAAGATCGAATCCTTCGTATTATGTTTTGATCTGAAACATCCTTGGACGTTAGTATTGTAGAGTGAATTGAATTATCTTTTCACTCCCTGTAATTCAAGGCAAGTGCAGTATTTGCCCCGTAAACCTACGTGATGGGGAGCTATGTTGGAGAAAAAAGGCTCCGTATGGCCTTTGTATGGTCTGTTTCCCGCCCACCCTTTTTCCGTGGATCAGACATCCCACTATCGATGCTCTTCGGCAGGAAAGAAAGGCCGCCGGATGGCTGGGAAACGAAAGGGAGGTGAAAAGGTTGTTGCTCTGCTTAATGCGCTCCTACTATATACCTGCTTCCTGAAATCTAGACTGCCCTGCTCCATCTGCACTGGGTTTGATGGGCATCTCTACTCATTCCTAAAGATTACAGTATCTGCCTGACTAAATTCCGGAAACCTGACAAAGACCAATCTGATTCTATGCCTTCAATGGGACCCAGCAATCTGGAAGATTTGATTAAGGTTCGTCCTCCTAATGTTTGGATGGGCTGTCGTGGCAGCTATTGTTTCATGTTTCCACACGGCCAGGAATGCCAATTGCGTGACACTTACGTGTATGGTCCCACTGAAGCTGAATGAAAATCATGCAATATTGCTGGGAATAGGTGGACGTTTGAAGAAGGCGCTTTGAAAATTTTTTCATGCCAAATTATGCACTTTTGAAAGGTGAGCATCTTTCTCTTTCATTCTCCATCGGTTTGACTCGTGTTGGATATAGCCAATCGCCATTCAGTCATCGGTTTGACTCGTGTTGGATATAGCTATGGTGATTTTACACCTACTTGGTGGGATGGAAATGAATGAAAAGAAAACTAACGAACGTGAAAAAATAGTAGAAAGATGTAAAATGATAACGAAATATATAAGATATAACGAATGATTGAAAATATAGATAATAATAAAAAAATAATATTATCAATGAAAATGAAATTTCCCAAGAAATAAAACTTTCTATTTTCTTTATCAAAGAATAATAATTAAAAAGATGGTTAACAATGAAAGAAAAAGTGAAGTAACATGATACACGTATCACATCAAAAGATGTAAAATTGATTTTTTTTTCCCCTCCTTCCTTTCCATTTCAATAGGGGAAACTAATTAAATCGTCAGAATGACAAATGGTTTACAACAAATGTCAATGGGGTGATTCTTGTAGTCTGATTTATATATCCCTGTGAAATGATGGGAAAGATTCAGTTACATATCTGATCAAATACAAAAAGAAACTTGAGCCATGTGTTCCATGCACTTAAAGACCATTATAGAGAATCTCCAGCCTTCCACAAATAACAATGAATTTTATATATCCACGAGCCAAGAATGGGTGGTTGAGATCTCCTAGGCTTGATTCCAACAACTAAGCTGGGCTACACAAATCCTGCATTTCCATCGTCTTAAATATGCAACAGATTTTTCCGCCTCTTTTCTCATGATGGGGAAACGTATAAGTTATCTCATTTTTGTCGTAGAAATTATACATGCCTTAAAAATGTTGATATCTATGTGAAATCACCAGATGTTGAAGCTCTAGTCATTTCCTGCACTACCTAAAGTCTTTGGAAGAACTATTCAATTTCAAGGGGTAGAGATTTACTTTGGAATTTTGATGATTTGATGCCGACGAGTTTAAATTTGTCTGAAAATTTTTGCTGAAATTCGTTTGTAATTCCTTATGCCAACCATACTTGCCATTCATTACTCCCTTGGTGGGCTATGTTACGGGCTCCTTGGCCTGTTTAGAGAAGTAAAAATGAAAAAAAAAAAAAGAAAAAAAGAAAAAACGATGTAACAATAAGATAATTTCAGCCTTAAAGTAAAATTTGATCCAAAATGCTTGTTTTGATGTTTTGTTGTTAAACCAATAATCATTACAGGTCGAGCTTCCCAAAATATCTTCATTTGGGAATATTTATCTTCCTGCATATTTGTCTCAATAGTCTGTGAAAGTAATTTCCTAGATGATGACTAGATGATGAATGATAATAGTGAGGCCACATGACAGATAATTCATACTGATTTTTGGACCTTTAACGACAAGATTTATCCAGAGTCTCTAATTTCATGATTTTCATCATCCAATCAGAGTAAAATTATCATGCATATGACCCTCCTTATGGAGATTCCTGGTCAATGGATGTATCTTTACTAATATAAGTAGTTGGATGACCATTGTTAACCATTGATGAAATGGCCCCAATGTTAACCCTCATGTTGGTCTCGTCTTAAGGTAGCTCAAGAAAGAGGGTGAGTTGAGCTTTTAAAATTTTGTCTAATATAAAACCAAAATGTTGTAATTATTAGAAGATGAATCACGCAACACAAAGCACAAATGTATTTTATAGAGGTTCGATTCACAATACGACACCTACTCCTCTCTCTGAGCTAGCCTTACTCACTGTATTTAGGTTTCACTAATCACCAGTTGGTTTTCCCGAGCCTACAAATGAACTCTTAAACAGGTTAGTTTTTCAAAAGCTTATGAACAAACTTATACAAAGGTTGGTTCTTCAAAAGCTTACCGATAAACTTATCCTAGTTGATTTTTAAAGTTGACCAACAAACTTGCAATACCTGTGGTGTTAATTATGGGTTAATTATGTGTGGATTAATGGAGAAAAGTGAATTTTTCATGAAGTGATTCAAGTATGTAGAAGGTATATGAAAGTTTATGAAATTATGCTAGCTAAAATCATTTGTGCATGAATATGTGACATATATGTTAATGGAGGTAAATATGTGTGCAATTATGTTAATTTTTATGTGGAATAAATGAGAAAAAAAGATTGGAAAAAGAAAGAGTTGAAAAATGTTAAAAATAAAAAAAGGGTGGGCCAACAGGCTAGCGCCAAAATGGGCAAGGGCGGCGTGGGTGTAAGTTGGTGGCATCGGGTGGTGGTAGCAGCATGGCGCCGGCAGCGCTGGTCAGCGGTTATAAATTGGGGGCCGACTTTTCAACCCTAAACTTGTTCCGTTCTTTGAGTTTTTCATCCCATTCTTTCTCCCCTTTTTACCCTAATCCCGTTTAGCTTTATTTTTTACCTATTTAGCTAAGAAATTACGTTGCCTAGATAGAAAAACTTGTGATCTTTCAATTAAACTCTATTTTCACCCATTTAAACCCTAAAAAATTAAAGAAAATAGAAGAAACGTAGGATTTTCTTCAAATGAAAGATGCAACGGGGAGCTGGGAACTTGTCATTCATTTAGGGAGGACGGCGACGCTTGTAAGTGAAGGTAAGTCCAATCTCCCAATCGAATCTTAAAATTTTCATTTTAAGGTTATGGGAAAAAGTGGATTTTAGGGCTTAAACTGATGTATATGCTCATAAATTCATGGGAGAAATGAGTTTATACATTGATTAATGTGATTTGACATGAAAAATGGTGGACTTTGCTAAGCTAGGGTTTTGGTGCATAGTAAAATTTGGGCATTCTTGATTTCTATTGAATTAATCATAGAGCAAATGATCAATGGCATGATTAAAATAATTTAGAACATGTATGGAGTGGTTTGGACCAGTAGAATTAAGTTGTAGTGTATGCCCTAGTTAGAGTTTAAAGAGAATTTTTATGAACGGGTTATTTAAGCCATGAATTGAATAGATTAAAGCTTAACTGAGTTGTTTATATGTTGTTTAAATGTTAATCATGTAAGATACCAAATAAATATGTCAAGAAATGAGGTTTCTTATGATAATTATGGAGAAACTTTAAGTTAACTAATGTTTATCACATATTTGATAAGTATAGCCTGAGTTTGGCTATGAAAGAAGTATAAATATGATGTGATGTATGGGATACATGATTATGAATAACATTATTGCCCTGTACAGGATGATCTGAGAAGAATAAAACTGGAGAAAAGTGATTTAGAGCTAAAGGCTTGAGGTAAGTAAGTGGCCCCTTGTATGACTTAAATGAATGAATGAGGATATTGTTTATCCTATATTTATTCCGGGCATGTATGTTTTGGATAAGGGGTAGTAGATATCCCGTGTTTAGTTAAAAACTAGCAGTTCTTTGATTGATGATTGTAAAGTGTTATGGAAGCCCGAATGGTTAGGATAATAAGTATCTCTTGAATTACAGTATTTGACATTTTGATTTAATATGAATGCTGATGTGAGGAATAGAGAATATCCTTTTGTTAAACTATTACTTAGATGATCATATGTTTTAGTCATTGACATGGTTGTTTCATTTGTGCATATGATTGTGAATGTGATATGCATAAGATTATACATGTTGGATTGATAGGGATAGTAAATATCTCAAGTCGAATATGCTATAGTGATTGTATGAATAGTGAGATGGATAGGGAATGAAGTATATTCCTTGATTGTATTTAAAAGTAAAATTTTTATGAATTGTGAATGATAGGGATAAGAAAAATTATCCCATGAGTTGCATATTCAAAATTGAATGATTGAATGTTAGATAAGTGCATGTATGTAGTAATGGGATGAGAAGCATTTTAAGATAAGTGAGATTGTATGTCAGACCTGAATGACATGGTTGTGATGTTATGCCTTTATGATATAGTTGGACACATAGTACTTTCATAGCATGTATGGTGATATGAGATGCCTGTATGGCGTGTATTATAGTATGATGAGCCAAAGTGACTCGAATATGATGTGAAGTGCTAGAATGACATTGTATGATATTATATGCCGTAAAGGCGTAGGGTGTGCTTGGAAAGCATGAGTATGCGAGTCTTATAGTATGGTTGCCTTGGGTTGTACATCTCAGGATGAGATAAGAATGTAATGTGTTTATGATGTTTAAATTTGAATTGTGTTATACATGATACATGTTCTGGGTTAGAATATGTTGTTTTAATTAATTATGGTTTTATTTTATCTATACCTATTTACTGAGTTGCCCGGACTCACACCTTCTTATGTTAAATTTTTAGCTGATAGGCCAAGTGAAGACTCCCAATTGAGGATTGGGATGGATGAGCAAGATTAGAAGAAAATTGATGATATGGTAAAGTATTGAGATTGGAATCCCATTGAAATTTGTCATTTATCATTTAATCATGAGATTGTATGATTGTATTAAATTATAAATAATGCATGGCATGTCATAGTAAATCATTTAAATATGAAATTGTATATGTTATTGTATTAATTCATGGTGGAACATTGTCATTATGAAACAGTTCCAATCTTGGGTGGAGCTGTAAGTATGGGTGTGAGATTGTGTAGATAAAATTATTGTTATTGGATTGTAAAAATATAAAATTTTATTTGATTTCATACATGTATATCGGGTATAACTGCATATATAGAATATGCTGGATTTTAGGTAGGATATTTTCCTTAAAATTAGAAAAATTGTGAGGTTATAGTAAGATTTTCCTTAAAAAGAAGGAAAATAGTAGCGTTCCAAATTAGCCCCGATGTAGCGTGGTCAAAATGCATAGGGTGGGAATATGGGGCGTTACAAAATTTATCCCAGTTGATTTTTAAAGCTTACCAACAAACTTATACAAGATCAGCAAACCTCTTACTTACCATCCTAATTAATGAAAAATGCACAAAAAATGTCTCTTATATAGGTTGAGTTTATACACAATTAAATGCAGTAAAAATAAATGTATAGCAATAAGTACAAAGAGTCAAACTCCCTTAAGTTGCTGCAGTAAATAAGCTTTGAATGCAAATAGCTTTTTGGCACTGTAAAGTTGAAAGAAAACTTAATGTCTGAGAGTAAATACTCTTATTTTTCTTCTCTTTCTTTTTTCAAAGATATCTAATTCTTGTAACTTCTTAGAATAACCCTTCTTTACTCTTTTATAGCTGAGTTTGAATTCTACCCATTAGAGAAGACGACGTTCATTTAATGATAGTAAATCGACAGGATTTTCTGTTCGTTGGAGCTTTCTTATGGATTTTCATGTTTGAGATCCAATAAGCCATGTCTGAGTTTATTATCTATGTTTGAAGTTAAATTTTCGGACTTGCTTAACTTATTTAGCTAGAAACTGACTGCTTAGCCATGTTTCAAAGTGAATTATCCTGTCTGGAATTAAATTTCAGACTTGAACTGGTACTTAGCTTGCAATTAACTTCTTTCTTTTATATTTGAAAATGATTTGCCATGTTTAGATTTGAATAGTCATGTCTGAAATTATTATTTCAAACTTGGATGAATTATTCAACATGCAGCACCATATTCCATCATGTCTTAAAGTGAATTGCCATATCTGAAACCGCTTCGCCATGTTTGGAATTATAATTTTGGTTTTAGACTAGCGTGAGTTCCCTTGTTTGCACGATTGGACTTTGTCTAGGTCTGTAGATGAGATAGTTATGTTTGATTTTTAGTCTCTATGACTAGAGTTATGGTTTTAGGCTTTGCTTGCATTGACAAAGTCTAAGTCTTAGCATGTTGAATATCCAGACTTGGGATTCTGATGTCTTGACTTCTCAAAGCGTTTGATTTTGGATTGCATGTCTGAGTTGAGCACACCATTTACAACCTTTTTTCTTTGTCAATAATGTACAAGTCTTTGCTTTGCAATGTTCAAGCCTTAGCTTGAATTCAAATTATGTCTTATCATTAGTGTTCATTTGATTGATTTTGGCAGCATTCTTGAGTGTCCTAAATATCTTTTGAGCTTAATTGATATTGGACATGTCCTTCAACTGAAAACTTGGCTTAGAATACTTGTCTTAAGCAGTCTAGATGACATGTCTTCAGTTGACATTCTTCAAACTTACTAGTTTTCTTCACCTGTTGACTTTAATCTTCATGAGCTCAGTTTTGTGTGATTTCATCTAAAGTTATTTTCAAAATTTCAATGTTATTCTTTCTTTTTTGGGCATCTACATTTTACTCCTTTATAGATATGATGCTGTGGATCTTTGTCTCTGATATAATCTACATTGTATGTTGTCCACTTATATTGTTTTCCTGATATATTTTGTTACTGTGTACTTGGGAAATAATGATTAGTAGCTTAAATTATCACTTATATGCTTTTACTCATCATCAAACCTTAGCTAGTTAAATATGTTTATCATCAAAATCAAGTCTAGCGAAGAGGTTTTGCTCACCACCCCCCCACCCCCACCCCCACCCAAAAAAATAGAAAAGTGGTTCTAGTGTGTTACAAATGCAACTCTTATGTTGTTGTATGCATGGCATGTACTAAAAACCCGAGGTGCCCAAATGGCGGGAATCTGAGTTGGATGGTGTTGTGGCAAGAATAAGACTGTGAACCCACCTGCTAGTTCAGATCACACTAACAGTATTCTGACCCAGATGTGCACCTGCAATTTCTGCAGCTTGGATTTGAGGCACAAGACAAAAATTCATGCAAAGATTGCATGCAGGCATGGTACTGGATATTGAAACAAGTTTTTATCTCATACGGGAGCGTAAAACCTAGAGGCAGAGTCATCAGTCTTGCATCAATACATACAAAACGAGGGGATACTTGTATTTCATACTTGCTTCTCTTTATCTCTTAACACTGCACCCCCAACAGCATTCATTCCTTTACATTACCACAAATCACACCGTGTTCCTTCCTTAAGCAACATTGAAGGAACTGGCAGTGTACTCTACAAACTTCCTGGCACCCTTGAACCATCTCTTATCACCAGCTTGTGCCTTGCAAATGTAGAGCTTTCCATCTTTCACTGTGGCTGTTATCAGTTGGTGTTTGCCACCTTCATCTCCATCAGCAGTCCTTGTCAACACCGAAACAAAGTAATATTGTTTTCCTCCAATGACTGGTGTTGCAGTTTCCAAAATGTTAGCCGTAGCAACAGCATCAGGATCAAAACCACCCTAAAAAAATGTACAAATTACCAGGATGTTAGAACCACTTTTATTTCATATTAAAAAGGATAAAATCATATACATCAGAAAAGAGTGATTAAGGGTGAAAATGGATCGTGCCAACCTCGAATTCCACTTGCTAACAAAGAACCATAAAAGAAGAAACTGCAACAATGTATCAACATCATTTGTAAAAGGCCAAAACTTCTCTATCTGGAATTTTCCAGTCAAGGGGGACTGGTTGCAGTGGCCACTGAGGATTCCATCATAAATATGATTAACCACAAACCTGATGCATGGTCCATGGAATTTAAATCTGATCATGCGGTTTCCTACTTAGAATGGCTATAGCTTACCTCAGCCTCAGTTTTTCCAGAATAAGTTTGCTTTCCTAGTAAATAATCCACCTGCACATAACCATAATGAATCTTTGTTACTTTCTTTTTTCAAGAACTTCCTGCCAAATCTTCAGCAGCATTTGCTTGAAATATGAAACTTAATGGAGATATTTAGTTCACCAACCTGGAAGCAATAAAAATCTGTTACCTGATTGGGCCAGCTTTTTGTGCTCAATAAGTTTGAATTATAAGAATGCATCTAACAGAACTAAAGCCAAGGCTGTTGTATTTATCTATATTAAAGGCAGCATCCAAATTTCAGATTCTAATCCATGAAGCTCAAGTTGAAACTCATAGAATTGTGATTTGAGGGCTACTTCCTTATCATTGAGTATGTGAACCTTGTTTTCCCTTTTGTGAGCCAACTATTTATTCAATTCATCTCTGTTGAGTATTGACTGTAATCTCTGCTCATAAGAGTATCTCAACCATCCATCCTTTTGGGACAATAGCATCCTTGATGCAGGAGCCATTACGCTACTAGATTTCAAGGTCAATATGGCCCACGAGTGACACCGCCTTCATCATGTTCATGGTTCCTAGCAAAGCATACTACCTAAAGGTCATAGAAAAAGTGGCCAAACGGAATTACCTGGGAGAGAAATTCCGCAGGAGAACCATATTCTGTGATGGTTTTCTTGCTGGTAGGGGTGATCATCACAGAAACACTACTGTTGGAGTCGAAGTTGTCTTCATATCTCAAAACTTGCCCTGGGAACTCCACCTCTTTGCTTGGGTTCCATTTTGAGGGGATCTGTATCTTGAAACCATCCCCATCGTATGGCAAGTAATCCGTGTTTGTCTTCGGCTTCCCAAAAATGTTGGCTGCATCAAACGGCCATAATTTGGTAATGAAGGGGGACATAATCATATCATTAGGGGCATCAACAATCAATCACACACACATATCGATTCATGATTCGTAAACTATCTGAATCATAAAATTCGTATACAGAAATTCATCTGTATGCCCAATTTCTATAGCATAAATCTAGTTGCTTATGGCACACATCTCACATCACAACAGAGATGCCCGTGAACCGTTATTCATCTCTTCTGCCAGTGAAGGGTAGATTTCTGCGCAAATCCCCTTTCTTTCTGATTCTCAAAAGCTCAAATCCAAAACTCAAGCAATTCATGCCACAAGAAAACAACATAACTTCATGGTCCACTTGAATTTTTCAAGCTTTCTTCAGCGTAATGTTATTCTTCCGGCATTGCTTTCTGACAGCATTTCACATCACGAGAATAGAATGCTCCACACACATTAATTAATGATGCATGGCATCATCCCAGCCCAACTGTTGTTGCGATTGAATAAGTTTGCATTAGGTGAAGGTTTACTGAACCGGTAACTTGTTATATATTGGCAGTTATTTTAACCAACTTCCATCTCTGTTAAAAGGAACATTGAAATGATCCATTTCTTCATGGATGAGCACACTGCTTGTATTTCAATACAAAACCCGCAGAGAGAATTCTTTCTATTTCCGATCCGAGCTACGCAGCTACACATAAAACAATCGTATTAAAAGATGGAGTTGGACAAGAAAGAATTACCAGCTTCACCGTAGGCTGCATCAGCAGGTGAGACCTTAGTCCCAATGGCAGCACCCCCAACAAGAATTGTGAGAGCCAGACGTCGGGAGATGGCGGCATCGCTCGCCTCATCACGGCCGGCCTGCTTCGGGGCCTTGCAGACTACCAGTGATGGCTTGATATTGGAAGGGAGGCGCTGTGATGGGGTCCTCGAGTGGGTTGTGGATGGTGCATGGTGGTGAAGGAAACAAGCAGTGGATGCCATCTCTCTGTGTCACACACACACAAACACTCTCCCTTCTCTCTTCTCAGTGTCAGATGGGTTTGAATGCGTTCGTGTTGGCAACGCAAGTGATGGAAAATGGCTTGGTATTGGATTTTTGGATGCGGGTTTGGATGATGGGAAGATCAGATGGGATAAGGCTGTGAGAGCGTTGATTGGTGCCACTTGGAATTCTCTGTGGCACTCTTTTGTCCATGGACGTTTCCATTGGCTTGTGGTGCTTATCCACACACTGCTAACTCCCTCATTGTGTGGCTATGCAGCCTCGTACGTACGCATACATAGATAATTCATATTCCAATCACAATCCGCCATTGTCGGTCTCCGGCTATTCTTTAGCCCAGATAGGAAATGACCCAAATCCAGCCTTCCGAAGATGGTTGCCAATCAGAATAACTCAATCAGTTCATCTCACGTGACACATCGACTGGGATGCGCGATCACGGGACCCAATTGATCATGAGGTTATAAATGGATTTTCGTTATGCATATAGATTGGAGCATTGACTAGGCAAATCTTTCAGGTCTCAATCTTTTATAAACATATCCGTTGAGATTTGATATATTAAATAGTTCAAGTATACAGATATAGGATGGGCAACCTGCATTACCCAAATTCCCGAATGTTAACTTGGGTCAAAGTGTGCTTGGGTGCATTTAACAGAAGTATTTTAAAGTTTAAACATATGACTTTTTATACACTGTTTTAGATTGATGGATCATTATAGTCCTTTCTAATGATTTATTTTCTTTTATTATCTATATTTTTAATTATTTTTTTCACTTACATTAAAAAACTTATTTTACTTACGTCACGTTCTATTATGTTGACATCAATATGTATTTCAAATAGATTTTTCTAATGCACCCTATTTAAATAAACCTTAACACAAATTGTAACTCGTTAAGTTGGGTTAACCTCTACTTGACCTGATGTACAAATAGAGTTTGACTGAAATTTTTACAGTTAGGGTTGGGTTGATCCCCACCTGTAATAACTTGATCCAAGTTGCATCACTAGGTAGGATCAGTGCCCAATTGAAAAGCCTCTCCTCTTGTTAGAAGCAAGAAAATAATTTAGCTCGAAGTGGTTCCACTTCGCGTTTTCAGCCATTAGGAGATAGGAAGTTAAAAAAGTGTAAATAGGTGGGCAAGGGATAGCTCTTGAATCAGACAACGAGGCCCATCATCTTAGGTTGCATTACAGGCAGCGTTTCCGGGATCTTCATTAAAACCGCATCTTTCCATCACACAACCTTGTAAGACCTATTAGCACATGAAATTAGTTTCACTTTCACATTTTACTCATTAGTTTTTCTTCTTTTTTTTTTTTTTTTGCCCTATTGCAATTTTTATAGAGCTTACCTTTTTTTTTTTAACCGTAGAGAATTCTTCGACGGTGTGTAAATTTTAACTCTTGAAATGAAGAGAAGATGATAATGCCAACCGGAGTACAAACTATATTAGCAAAGTAATATATAAAGATAAAATAGATAGATATATTTTATAAAAAAATTAAAATAGAATTATAATGAAAAAAATATAATTGTTAGCAATAGGTAAATTTCTCATCAAATAAAAGAGAAATATCTCAAATGAAAAGGTTTAAAAATATCCCATCCGAAAAACTATCACATGTTATAAAGTAAAAATAATGTGATACTATAAAATTTGGGAACTTTTTACCGCAACATTATCCCTGTGGATAGGTTTATTGCCACCGATTTCATGGGTTAGCCCCAGTGAACTCCTGTCCACCATTTGTACAATTATAATTGGTGAGTCCATTTTCGATTAAAGAAAAGAGGTAGAAAAAAGGATATGAAAATTTAAGAAAGAAAAGATGAAATAATGTGATGTGATAAAAGATAATAATTAAAAATAAAATAAATAAGGGCAAAATAAATAAAATTTTCATATAAAAATAAGAAATAATGATTAAAAATATATGCAATAATAGAGAAAAGTGTTGTTTGGTACAAACAACTTCAAATCGCATTAAAAAATATGAAAAAAGGTGAAAAGAGAGCCTTAGGTGTGTTTGGGAGCAGAAATTAAAAAAGTTGGAAAACTTTTCCACATTTTTTACCCCTTTTATGTATGTTTTAATGTAAGTTAACATTTTGACTATCAAATAATTCTTATTATCTATATTTATAGTCATTATTTCATATTTCTTTATATAAAAAGTTTCCAAATAATTTGTCTTTATTCATTTTATTTTTAATTATTATTTTCTACCACATCAAATTACTCCTTTCTTTTCCTTCACTTTTCAACTGTTTTTTTTTTTTTTCCCATGTCTTCTTCTTGTTCCCAGACGGACCTAGGATCAAGTAGGCATGCATGCAACGCCTGCGCTGGACTCTCTTTGGTACACAGCCCTTCTAACCAAACTACTGGCTGTCCGTCATTTGCATCCACCTATTGCTATGGCTTATCAGGTTCAACCCTTTCTTTGCACTCCTCTTCAAGTTCAAGCCACTAAACTCAATAAGGCCAGCAACGACGTCAGACAATCTGCCGGTTTTCATCCCTCAATGTGGGGGGATTACTTTCTTAACTGCTCCCAAGACCCCCAGGTATTAAATGTTTCTTGCACATAATATTGCCAACGCTATAGCCCATGCATCAAATCGAGAGAGAGAGAGAGAGAGAGAGAGAGAGAGAGAGAGAGAGAGAGAGAGAGAGAGAGAGAGAGAGAGAGAG
>JAYJMB010017992.1:0-31249 GCA_036873735.1 Pouteria campechiana
CCCCCCCCCCCCCCCCCCCCCCCCCCCCCCCCCCCCCCCCCCCCCCCCCCCCCCCCCCCCCCGCGAATGGAGTCTTTAAAAGTTTTAGCCTAATAAAGATTGAAGTTCAAAACTAAATAACAGATTAATAAAATAATACACTTAGACAGGTATAATGCTCTTTTTGATTTTCAATGTAAAACTGTTATTTTCTTTGATCTCACTTAACTCCTTTTATATTTGAAATTTCTGACTTTTCCTTGGGGCCTCTAACTTTCTCTGTTGTGGTAGGTGAAAAATATTTAATGTTGAGAAATATCCAAATTTAAGACCATTGTACGCTAGTGCTATTTTGGAGGTCATGAACTAATATCAGACCCTTCGAAGTTGTAAATGACTCAAGGAGTTTTCGCTTAGCTTAGTACATTGCCATTACTTCGGATGCACTGAAGGTGGTCTTTGGAGGCTTCGAAACAGCGTTACTGGAATGGCTTGCTTTGGGATCATGGAGGCTGACTCCAAAGTAGTTGACTTTGTGAGTCCGTGACTCTAAAGCCTTTTTCTATTTTTGAAGTCTTTCAATGAAGCTGAAACATATTTTTGTCTCTTAAATTCCCTGTCAACTTTGAAGCTATTTTGGCTTCATTTAATAAGCTTAACTTAACTTTGAAAGTCTGGTTTGTCTCCGAAGTAAGTATGTTGGTGACTCTGAAGTATTAATCTGAGTTTCGATGCTGACTTTAAAGGAGTTCACTATCTTCGAAGTATTTATCTTTTGATTCGAATGAGTCATGTCTTCCTAAGAGCATTCTGTTGACTCCGAAGGCAAATGACTTAACCCTGAAACCTATGTATTCGTGATTCGGAAGTGTTATCAATACTTCTTTCATTATTTTATTATCTTCAAAATGCTTCAGTGGCTTCAAGACTTCCTTGTTGAATCCAAAGCTTGTGATTTCATGATTCTGACTGATTGTTCCCTTATCTCCAAAGCTTTCCAGTGGTTCCAAGGCACCTTGACTGACTCCAAAGTATGTAACTTCATAATTCTGAAGGAGTGAGCTTTGAATCCAAAGTTAACTCTGAAGCTTCCTTGAAGACTTTAAACCTTTTATTTTCTTATTTTGTGTAATTTGTATACTTAATGTTCATGAGCATTTACTTGGTTTCTTTCTTTGATTATTATGAAAATTATTCTTAAGTTAAGATTGTAAATATTTCTGCAAAATGCTTGAGAATGAATTGTTAGTACCTTAGTACTTTACTCATGTCTTTGCTCATCATCAAAACATACTTGGTTAAGAATGTTCATCATTAAAATCAAGCTTGTTTTAAGATAGTGTGTTCAATAGGAAGTAGACCCATAATGAATATTTAAGCTAAATGACCAATAGAGGTGATTAATTGAATATCAAATTACTTGAGAGTCACCTTTTATGTGTTTGGTTTTTGTGTCTTGTATTCAACAAAAGTATTAGTAGGTCTACATATGTGAGATGGGCCTAAGAGAGTTTGTGTAGGAAAGCCCACTATGAGAGCTATATATTAGGTTTCAATTAAGTATTCAATGGAGAGAGAATTCTAGGATTGAAACCAAAGAGTCATGTGTAGATCTTAAAGTTTTCTCAGAGAAGAGTTAGAAAGGAGGTTATTAGAGTGTGTTGATTTAAAGATGTGTGTGAGACAATCCATGGGATGTGTGTGAGACATCTTGACTCTATCTTTGTAACTTGTTCTTCATAGCGGATAATTATCTCTCTTGTGGTTTTTCTCTTTTGGGTTGAAGGTTTTTTCATATAAATTTTGTACCTCTAATATGTGATCGATTATGCCTTTGACTTTTGTATATGATTGTAATCCCAGACTTGGTAGTAGAATTTCCACAATAAGTGGTATCAAAGCCTATAGTTGGGATTTGTAATCCTAGTAGTGGATCAGAATTGGGTCATGATTGAGAGAAGATGAGTGGCAAGATCATGTTGTTGGACATGGAGTTGATTAGCTGATTTATGGTGCTGAGCCATGAAGCAAAGAGATAGCGATGGTCGGTGGATTGATGAATGCAGATCATGCGAATTTGGGTTGATCAAAGGCATGCATGAGGATCCACAGTAGATTGTGGAAAGATTGATGTGGGGCTGAGATTAGAAACAAAGAAATTATTGTCGAAACAAAGGATGTAGAGTGGAGATCCAGCGACTAGATGTTGGATTTGGCATGCTTTGGGCAAATGACAACTATTATTTTGATAGATAATGATAGGATTCACTCGAGTAGCAGTGTGCAGAAGAAGGCAATGGTAATAGTTGACAGTCATTGATGAGTAGTTGTGGATGTAAATGCCAAACAATGTGCTGCAATTGCTGACAATGAAGGAGAAGAAAATAATGAACAACAACAACAAAGTTTTTCCTATTCTTTGATGATTGGAGGTGGGGATCCCTTACTATAATTAATGGTGAGTGGATGAAATGGCATGAACATTCAAGTGGTTGGGATAGATCACATAATGGATGTTCACTGGCGAGGGTGGTAAGGCATGAATAGAGGTCTATTCTTGCAATTTTCTAGCAACCAGAATTGGAAATCTGGTGTGATGTTGTGATCGACGACGTCAAATCGGTGGTGCACAGATGTTGGTTAGAGCTAGTGGCAATGACTACAATGGTTTCTAGCAACTAGGGCATCAGCCTCTTTGGGGGGAAGATGATGCACCAGAGTAGGTACATGATGACGTACTGAAGTAGCATGTGTGTGGCCCATATTTGATATAATTAATGATCTCCAAGGTAGATCTAGATGTTAAAAGGTGTTGCAGAGTTTGTGAACTGTGTGGATGGTGCATCATTAGGCATGATCAAGGAGGATCATAGTGATCGAGGTTGATTAGGGTAGATCACGTTCAATCTGGTTTGATGCAGCAGAGATGTGAGCAGATCTAAGTGGCTTAATGGGTTGATCATGTTGTTTTTGATTGATTGTGCACATGGATAGTTTAGATTGACTTGGAGCAGTGGACTTCACGGATGATTGTGCTATAGATACTACGTTGGTTGGTAATTGGTTTGTGTGCAAAGTGCAAATGGTGCATAGAGAGTACGGGGATTACACAATGGTTTTCATGTATTCTGTTGAGTCTAACGCATTACTTAGTTTGATTTTAATGATGAATGTGATTAACCAACTAAGTTTTGATAATAAGCAAACACATAAGTTAAAAGTTAAGGTACTAATAAGTTACTTTCCAAGTGTTGCAGAAATATGTTTAAAAATAGAATTTAAGCTAAAGAAGTAACTTCAAAAGTGTTAGACAGCATATTAAAGATCACATCTATTTAAAATCCACCATAGTTAGTTTTCTCATAGGAAGAAAAGCTAGTGAATGCTCAAGAATTGTCTTTGAACTAAAAAGAGGATTTCAGCACAACTGAAATCATGAGAAGACCTCAGAAGATTAGGAATATACTTCATGGTCATCTATGAAGATAAGGTAACTTCCAAGACCAAAACTCGTTGTTATAAAGAAATGTTAGATGAAATATATTTTGATTTCATGACTTTGAAGACCAAATATAAGGAGACCAAAATGGATCTAAAGAGAATGTCCAATGAATGCTTTGAGTTGAAGGAGGAAAACTCTAACCTCAAGAATGATCAATGTACCAAAAAGGAACTTCAGCAAGTCAAGGTTGAGAACAATGCCTTGAGAAGGACCTTGACTTCCACCTTATTAAGAATGAAAACTAAGAAGAAAGGTAGATAGCAATAGCAAAAGAAATAGAATCATAATTATGGAAGCAGACAAAAGCCCAAACAAAGCCTGATTTGGGTTCCTAAAGTCATAGCAAATGTTGTAAATGTTACTCAATCTCCAACTATTAGATTAGTTACACCCAAAAAGTAACAAGTACCAAAATATTCTGTCACTAAGTGATAAGTGAATCATATTCACTTATATCTAGTATTCCACAAGCTTATTTATGTGTTAATTCTTGAGAATTTATAAGTTATTCATGTGTTTCTATGTGTTTTTTAGGTGCCACAGATGGAGGGGAAATGGGGCCTAATCAAGGACTAAAAGTGCAACTCAAAGAGAGAAGAAAGGGTGCAAGAAAATGCATGAAAAGCAGATATCAAGACTAGGGTCATGACACCCAACTCTTCAAAGGCAATGTGGGTGATTAGCAAGATTGAGGCTGCGGCCCCGACGCCAGTCCACAACTTTCGCTCCCTCTTTTGTGAAATATTTAAGGCAATGCGAAGGGGTGTTTAAGGGTGGGGGTTTCTTGGATGGTTTTTGAGAGCTTTTGCTAGGATTTGTAGAGATCTTTTAGCTAGAGTTTAAAGGGGATTCTTGGAGAGCTTTGAAGGAGAGAAGATCAAGCTTTACGATCAAGGAAGAAGCTGTTTTACAAGGAGTGGAAGTTAGGCTGAATAGGGAAGACTCTATCTTTATTGTTTCCTTTGTTCTAAGTGATTTAAATTCTTGTACTTGTGGATTTGTTTTAGAATTCATTTTGAAATTAAGCAACAATAATGATAAATCTTTACTGGATTAATTTATATTTCATCATGTCTAGCTAACTTCCCTTTTTCTTAAGGGAAGGTGGAGTTTATGTGAATTTCATGACTTAATCAATGACTTGATTGGTTGGCAATGTAATTGGCTTTATTTGTGATGTTTTTATTTAATGCTTTCAATTGATTGGCCATCTATTTAATGATCATGTATTTAGGTTTTAAAACTTAGGAGGGGTTACCCTGAATAGGATCTAGACATTATAATATAAAACTATAGATAACTCAGGAGTGCTTTTATGTTCTATGAAATCCTCTGTAGAGGACCATAGATATTAATGCATTCTTATTATTCAAATTTTTATAAAGATATCAAAATTAGAATATTGGGAATAGATACTTGATGTTGCCCTCAGGAGAGGGGGTTAAGTGAATTGGGATTCTTGATTTATAAACTAATACATTGATCAATCAGTGATGAGTTGAAAACGTCATGAATAAAACATAAATGAAATCAAGCCTGATTTATTCTATTCAAAGCTATCCATTTTATTTATTATGCAATTATTTATCTTCTAGCCATCTAAATAAAGTTAGAATTATTCATAGCAATAGCTAGTGAGTAATTAGTATACCCGATCCATGTGGATACAACAACCCTCTTACTACCATACTATAAAACTTGATGTCGTGCACTTGTGGTTAAATTTGCAGCAAACACTAACCCACCTAGACCCATTCCCAAATGGGTATCAAAGATTAAAGCATAACCTTGTCTATGCAGGTGTGTTTGAGAGCAACAAGGAGCAGCACATGGTTTATTGACAGTGGTTGCTCAAGCCACATGACAGGGGGGAGAGAGTTGTTCACAGAGATGAAAGTAAAGAATGGTGGAACAGTGACTTTTAGGAACAATGGCAAAGGTAGAGTGGTTAGGATTAGTAAGGTCAGCCAACTACCATCTACTATTATTTCAAATGTATTGTTAGTAGAAGGATTGAAACATAACCTTCTGAGTGTCAGTCAATATTATGATAATGGTTATAAGTTTATGTTTGAATCTTAGTGTTGTTCAGTCCTAGATGAGCCTCACTCAGTTGTAGTTCTAGGTGGAAGGCATGAAAATGTATATTTGATTGATCTTTGTGATATCCAAGATAAGTGTCTTGTTGTTAATAACAATGAGTACTTGCTGTGGCATAGAACATTTGTACATGCCAACAAAAATCTAACTGAAAAGTTATACCATAAAGATCTTGTTGTTGGCCTACCTGAACTGAAATTTGACAAAGGACAGTTGTGTGACATTTGCTTGAAAAAAAACAAGTAAAAGAGTCATTCAAATCAAATAAAGCAGTGTACACAACTAAACCTCTTCAATTGCTACACATGGACCTAGTTGGACCAACAAGAAGTATAGATTTACTAGAATGTGTTTATGAATCACTAAATTTACATCAAAACATATGTGAATTTAGACATTAAAACATGATCTATTATGAGCTCATCAATAACCTTGGGAAGTTTGATCCAAAAAGTGATAAGGCTATCTTCCTTGGTTACTCTTCTAACAGTAGTGCATTTAGAGTTTTCAATAAGAAAACTCCAGTTGTAGAAGAATTAGTGCATGTTAAGTTTGATGAAACTAGTTTAACCCCGAGAAAGGATTCTGATAGTGATAGAGATGAAGTCATAAAGAAAATAGAAAAGCTGTAATTACAAAATCAAGGGAGAGAAGGCACTTCAAGCCAAGAACATAAGCAAGTTTCAGATAGTGAAGAGGAGGTAAGTGTAGGTAATATTCCCTATCAACCTCCTTATGATTTGAAGTTCATTAGCATCCATCCCAGAAATCAAGTCATAGGCAATATCTATAGTGGGGTTAGGACAAGATAATCAATGCAAAACATTTATGGTCATTATGCTCTCATTTCTAACATAGAGCCCACTTACATAGATCAAGCTCTAAATGATGAAAATTGGATCATTGCAATGCAAAAAGAGCTAAATCAGTTTGAAAGGAATAAAATCCAAAAATTAGTTCCAAGGCCTTAAAATGCTGATGTAATTGGAACTAAGTAGGTGTTTAAAAACAAACTAGATGAAAGTGGACTTATTGTAAGAAATAAAGTAAGGCTAGTTACTAAGGGGTATTCCCAAGAAGAGGGAATTAATTTTGAAGAATCATATGCCCTTGTAGCAAGATTAAAATCCATTAGGATGTTACTTGCGTTTGCATCATGTAAGAATTTTAGATTATTCCGAATGGATGTAAAGAGTGCATTCCTAAATGAATATTTAAATGAGGAGGCATATGTAGAATAACCTCCTAGTTTTGAATGTGATGATCAACCTAACTACGTAAACAAACTCACCAAAGCACTTTATGGATTAAGATAAGCTCCAAGGGCTTGGTATGAAAGGATGAGTAAATTTCTTAGTGACCATCAATTCAAGAGAGGAAAAGTTAATATTACATTATTCATAAAAAATGTTGGCATGGATATCTTTATAGTTTAGGTTTATGTAGATGATATTATATTTAGTTCAACTAATAAAAATCTATGTTAAGATTTTTCAAGAATAATGCAGGTTGATTTACAAATTAAGCAAAAAGGTGATGGAAATTATATTTGTCAATCCAAGTATACAAGGGACATACTCAAGAAAATCAAGATGGAAGAAGTAAAGGCTGCAAGCACTCTAATAAGCACATCAACATGGTTGGACAAGGACAAGAAGGGTAAACCTATAGATGATGGATTTTTTTTGACCATGACATATGAGCACAAATTAGTCAATGCCTAATGGGATCAGTAAGGCTATGGTATAAGAAAGAAAGTGACTAGTGGAAGTATAGATATGTGGCAATGTAAAATCAACTCATTAGATAGAATTGATATTGTCTGCGAGCACATAGAAACAATAACATGGTAATAAAATGATTGAGACAAACATTGTCTATAATTCTCACAAGAGAAAGGATATGATTAATGACTCATCAAAATGAGGGTATGAAGACAAATATAACTTGAATTTTAGTAGGCATAGATGTTCACAAACAAGAAGTCTCATTTACCAATTAAAACTATCAATACGTAGGGATTGATGGTAATTCATAATTAGACAAGAGCACAGCCTTGTCAACATGTTGGACTTGGTAACTTGATTATTATTGTAACTATCAATTATATTTACCAAGTTGTGGCAATAAGCCCATTGTTGGCCAAAATGCAACAATTCAAGCTAACCTAGAAAATTTTACATGTTCTGATGAGACTAATAAAATGAAAAATAAAAAAATAAAAATTGCATTGTAGAATATCTATTTGAGGATCTAGCTTGAAGAACAAATAGACTTTTGCAAATAAGTTCCTATCACATTGAAACTAGAGATTTGGCGAGAAAAAGAAATTTTTGAATAGGTCTCATGCACAATTCTAAAAAAGATATTATTTTTTGTGTTAACTGAGCATTGAAGGTGTTTGGCCATGCACTTGAAGAGGTGCATGCAGAAGAGTTAGCTGATGTGAAAAGAAGGGGGAGACCATGATGCAGCATAAGCTGCTAAGACTGTGAATAAGCAAGTGGTGGCAGAACTCATGAGAAAGGCCTATGCATGAGAGTGAACCAAGTAGGACATGCCAAAGCAGATCATATGGTTGGAAAGGTGATCTAAAGGGCATGCGCAAGGGGCATGAGTGGAAGTTGGGTGAGTAAGGCAGCAATTGCTTCAAGTCTATGCGCAAACATGTAGACATGTTGCAATCTAGACAACTAGGAGTGGTGGGTCTTGCATGGAGGGAGTTGACTAGGTGCAGGTAAAAACAACAAGCTTAAAGCCAAGCTTAACGCAAATGGGCAATTAACTAGAGTATTGTACTAAGGATCAAGTAATAGTCTTGTGCGCCAGTTAGTCTATCATGTAAATGCTAATATAGTTAGACTTGTAAGGAGATGACAACTGTCCATTTGGACTTAGTGAGCTGAGTTCACCATAAACAACACTAAAGCTCACTTATGCTCAGTTTTGGGAGAAGGAATTGAATCTAGTTTCTAGTTCTAGCTATTGTATCTTCTGCTAGGGTAATTTAAGATTAGTTGTAGTTGTGACATTGGTGTTTGAACTGCCATTAAAGATTTATGATCAAAGGCTATAATCCAAGTGTGGAGAAGCCATTTTTAATGCCTTAAGAGAGGATTTATACAAGTTAAAAAAAGGGCTTTTTGAGTATCAAAATCCAAATTTTATGTTTCAACATTTGGTTGTAACACAGGGAAAAAGACTCAATTTAATCCATCTTGTACCTTTTTCTTGAAATTACTTCATTTCACTATTATGGGATGTACCTAGGTATTTAAATAGTTTTTGTGTGGATATAAGCATCAATTTAAGGACCTTTTTCTTAAATCCCACTCTTCCAATTTGATCACAATGTCAAGATTACAATGCAACACTTTTACTTGATTAAAATGCCAAGTTTATGTGAACCACCTCAAATAAAGTTTCTTTGTATGTGCTTAGATTTGCACTCAACCATTGCTCCAAGTTTATATGTTCCTCAAGAGAAGCAACTACAGCCAATTTAATGTTGAATATAAAAGGAGTCATCTCTAGCACTGACAATAGGATCTGCCAAATGAAGTGAACATTATTAGCCCATAAAGTAGCTAAGTTGAACAAGAAGGCAATTATAAGTTGAAAGATGCAAACCAGCTATAATCTTTGAAAAGGTCATTTCCAATAGGGTAAGAAAATCAATCAAGCTAAGGAGATTGATTCCATTAGCAAAACCAAATTTCATTTAATCTAGAAAGCCCTTTAGGTTATAAAAGCTAAACAACTATTGGTCATATTCTATGGCTTAAATATAAAGTAAATGGAAGCAAATTGATTGCACCATAATATCAATCACAAAAAAGAATTAAGAATACATAACTTATAGTGGTTCGACACTCCTTACCTACTCCACTATCCAAGTCAAAATCATAGACTTGAGTTTCACTAGTTAACTTAATCCCAAAGTTACAAGTGGTATAGTTTCTCCATTCTCTGGATTTACACTTTCAAGCAGCTGTGTAGTTGAATCACTTACACACCTTGTAATGATTCAAACTATCTCTTGGTTTACAACTCAAACTAAGGTATAATCAATACAAAGAGAAAAATAATAAGTTGAAGCTTAAAACCAATTTGACAAACAAGTGACTTCAATACTTCAACAAGCTTCATATTCTTCAATCTCACCTGCAAAATAGAGGTTAGCAATTTCTGCGGATCTTGAGTACTTGATTCACACTTGTTCACACACTAAGATCTCACTATCTAGCACATATGTTTCTCCAACCACTCTCCCATTAAATAGATTAGCAACTAGTGGGAGATAATCTCTCAAGGAGGTTAAAGAAAATATCAAATAGGCTCAAGGACCGGAATTGCATAACTAACAATAGTGATTAAAAAACCATCGACATTTTTCTTCACAAGAAAATTCGTTGAGGTTCAACTTTGCTGGATTAGTTTCTGACTCCTAATCAGTTAAAATTCAAACACCATCAGATTCAAATCCATCGATGTTTGGATAAATTCGTCGATGTTTTTACATAAAGCATCAATGGATTTCCTAATCCGTTTACCATTCCATCATTTAACCTATTTTCAATAATTCATCAACATTTACATCAATCCATTAAATATCATTTATATCAATCCATTCCACATCATTTACATTGATCCATTCGATAAATAAACTATTCACTCAACATTTTAATTCCCACTTTGGAATTCAATTAACAATCTTTGCTTCAACCTATCATCTGCAATAAAGATTTATCAACCTGCAAGTGTTTGTTTAGTCTAGATATCTTTTCAACTCATATATCAAACACATCAAGTCAATCAGGTTTGCTCATCATTGAAATAGGAAATAGGAGTCAAACAATTCTCCCCCTTTTTGATGATGACAAAACCAAAATAAATTAACTTAAAAATGACATTCCTCCCCCTGTCAAAGTGCTTCTTCTCCCCCTTTTTAGTAGAAGCAAAAATAAGGGAATGCAAAAATGCAAAAATGCACATAAATAAAAGGATAAAGTCATAAGTGTGTGAACTTAATCGGTGTTCCAATGAGTCAAGCAAGAAAAAACTTAAAAGGGTGATAAAGATGAGACAAGTTTAAGTTATCCACAACTACTTAAAATAAGAGGAAAGTTCTTCTTTAGAATGGAGGAGTTGGCTTGTCTTTCTTTGAATTAGAATCTGATTGATCAGCAAAAGGACCAAGAGTGGAAGATGCTTGAATTTGCTCTAGAATGTATGCTTGCAAGTTAGCTTTGAGTGATCCAAAACTAGCTACTAGAAGTGCTTGCAAGGTAGAGACATCAAGCATAGGATAAGTAGAAGTATTTTTTGTGACCTGAGGGGCTGAAGAAGGAGTGGGAATGGTAGTAGTGGGAGCCAATAGTGGGAGCTAGAATAGAAGCAACTAGAGTATGTTGAGTATCAGACATAGTGGCTGCTAAGTCATATCCAGCCTAAGGATCCTTCCCATTCTTTCCATGAGACCCCTCTTCCTCTTCTAGATCTTATTCCTTTCCTAGACCATCTTCAAAGAACTCATAATTTGCATCATTATCTCCTTCAACTTCTTCCTCATGAACTTCTTTTTGAGCTTCATCTTCTCTAATCTAAGTTCCTTCCACATTGTCTCCAGGAATTTCTAAAATCATCCTCCACATATTATCCTCATGCTTTATGTATCTCATTCTTCTCACTATTCAAATATTAATCTCATTGTAATTTGAAGGACATTTTGGAACATCATTAGTGAAATCAATCTCAAAATGTCAAAAGAATCTTGTAAGATACATTGCATATGACAGATGTTCATTTGCTCTATCCTACCAATTGAACATGTACATCAACATAGCATCCATAAGATCATATTCTAGATTATAAACTATGCAATAAAGTAGAACACAGTCTTGGATACTTACATCATCATGTCCACTATTCCTTGGAAACAAGCAGTGAGCCACAATATGATGAACAAGTATAAATTCTACTAAAGAGAATTCTTTGATTGTAAATCCTCCTTTCTTAGTAGACATTGACTCCTTTCTAGTAAAGCATTCAACTACTGCAGATCTGTCATACGTTCCTTAGATCTATATAAGTTTTGTCAACAAAAACATATGGAAGTTTCATGGTTTAAGAAAAATCTTCTACAGTGAACTTTATCTCTTTACCTTTGAGATAGTTGAAAATGTATACACCCCATTTTTCATTCTTCCTCTCAAAGATAGACATAAAAAAACTTGACAGGCTCATCATAAATCATCAACTTTTCTTCCAAAAACTCAAATATTCCAAAGTCTCTCAACCATTTTATAAACTAAAATCCTTCTTTCCCAAAGAAACCATAATCTAAGAACTTACATTTGGTGTAGTTCTTTCTAGCAAACTTTTGATAGAACTCAACCTTTTCCTTCTTTGATTTGAAATTCTTGAGGGTTGAGTCCATTGGAGTAGGTTTCTTAGCAAGAGATGTAACTTTCCTTTGTTGAGGAATGAGAACCTTCTTTCTAAGAGTGTATCTTCTCTGTGCAAGTGTAGTAGTTTTTGGAGTTCCTTTGGATTTGGTGGATAATGGAGAACTTTAGTTTTGGATATAATACTTTCTGATGTTTTGGTTTGGGAGAAGTATTTGTGGGAGATGGTGAATTACCAATAGGGATTGTAGGTTTAGGTTGTTGAATTGGATCTTCAAAATCTATGGGTACTTGCTAAGAAGTTTGTCTTGTTGGACTATGTGTGAGTTCTTGAATAAAAATCACACTAGTTCTTCTTCTTGTTCTTGGGGGAGAAGGTCTAGGAGCCGAGGAATCCTCCAACTTACTCTTTCCCTTTTCCTCATAGGTGGATTTTTTTGAAACAACAACTTTATGTCATTGGGACGGAAAGAAAGATGAATCAAAGGGGTTTTAAACAATGAGAATTCAAGGTTCAGGATTGATCAAGAATGACATGAGTAAAAAGATAGGAATTTTTCCAAACAAGACAAGGTAAGAAACAACCTCAACACACATGAAAAAATAGGTGCTTTCATCATTGTCATAACAACAACAACACATTCTACATTGCATTGATGCTGAACCAAGCATGACCTACTAGCATCAATCTAATGAAAAACTAAAAAATTAACTATTAAAGCATTCATCCAAGTGCATGATTTCAATGGAACAGTGTGAATATTTAAGAAAATAGGTACTTCCAAGAATAGCATGATAGATTCCATGAAATTCATCAACATTAAGCAAACTTGATTTAAATTTGTAAGATATCAATGATTTGTTAGAATGAAATTCAAAAGCATTGAATCTAACAAAAATTCAAGCTCAAAAATCAAAGCTTTCATATGTAGGAACCAAGAGTTTGTATGGACATAGTAGCCCCACAAGAAGTTGATGTTTTAAAAGAAAGATCCATTTAGAAATATGGAGATTTGCCAAGGATAACAAATCACAACAACAAACACAAACAAAGATTGGGGATTTCTAATTTATAAAGCCCTAAATCCCCAAAATTTTGAATTTCTAAAGGATAGCAAAGGATTTTTTGATTTTTCTTCCCAAACAATGAAGATATACTCTTACATAGCAAAGAACATCAAATTTGCATAGAAAATACATGAAATAGAGACATGAGTAGGATAAAAATCACCGATTTCAGACATTTCACAACAAAAACAAAAAAGCACTAAGGGATTTTGGAGGAGAAGAGCATTACCATAGTTTTGATGAAGATGGATGAAAGAAATCAAGTGCCAAGCCATTGAATCATGCAATGGAATGAGCCAAAACCCTTAGAGAAATGAATGGGTTTCTCTAAAGAAGAAAACCCAATTCTAAGGAGGGGATAACAAAATGTCCCACCCAGATTGCACCATTTAAGTTACACTCCTGACTTTGAATCAGTTAGTGTTATCAATCCATCAACATTTTTAATCCATTGACGTTTTCAATCCGCCGACATTTCACAACTATCGACATTTTATCACCTTTTAAGATTTCACACAAATATGTCTTTTATTAAGTAGATGTATGTTATGCATCATGCAAATGGATCAATTCTACCAAGTTCTCTTCTAATATGCAAGAATCTTTAAGTAGGAAGTGGTTTTGTTAAAATGTTTGCCAATTCATCTTCAACAGGAATAAATTCAACTAAAATATCTTTCAATTGAACATAATCCCTAATGAAGTAGTTTCTTATCTCAATGTGTTTATATCATGAATGCAATGCAAGATTTTTAGTCAAATTTATTGTGTTTGTGTTATCACATTTGATAGGAACACATGCAACCTCAAAGTCATAGTCACTTAACTATTATTTCATCCAAAGTATTTGTGCACAGCAACTAGTTGTAGCTATGTATTCAGCTTCAGCTGTATAATGCAACTGTACTTTGTTTCCTAGAGTACTAAGATACAAGCATACTACCTAGGAACTGACAAGTTCTACTAATATGTTTTGTCTACTTTGTATCCGGCATAGTCGGTACCAGAAAAACAAACTAATTCAAATTATGAACCTCTAGAATACTACAGTCCTAAATGAGATGCTTCCACAAGATATTTAAAAATGCATTTGACAGTAGAAAGATGTGAGTCCTTTGGATTTGACTGAAATTGAACACACATACACGCATTAAACAAAATGTTAGGTCTACTGGGAGTCAAATATAACAAAAAACCAATCATGCTACTATGTAACCTTTGATATACACTTTTATCACTTTCGTCTTTATCCATTTTGATACTTGCACTCATAGGGGTTGACATGCATTTTAAGTTTTCCATTTTGAACTTTTTCAACATTTCTTTAATGTATTTAGATTGTGAAATAAAAATAAATGTTTCATATTATTTTACCTGTAATCCAAGGAAGAATGTTAGTTCACCCATCATACTCATTTCAAATTCACTTTTCATCAGATTTTCAAACTCCTTGCAATAATTCTCATTTTTAGAACCAAAATTGATATCATCCACATAGATTTGTGCAATAAAAATGTCTTAATAAATATGTTTAATGAATACGGTTGTATTAACTTTACCTCTTTGAAACTCTTTACTTGGTAAAAACCCACTCAATCTCTCATTATACCAAGCTCTTGGAGCTTATTTTAGGCCATACAATGCTTTTGTGAGTTTAAATACATAATTTGGATGTTCATGGTCTTCAAAACCTAGAGGTTATTTGACATAAAATTCTTCTTTTAGATATTTATTTAAGAATACACTCTTTACATCTATTTGAAATAATCAAAATTCTTTGAAAGATGCAAAGGAAAGAAACATTCTTATGGCCTCAAGTCTGGAAACAAGTGCAAAAGTCTCATCATAATCTATTCCCTCTTCTTAAGAATATCCCTATGCTACCAGATGTGCTTTATTTCTTACAATGATCTTAGATTCATTAAGTTTATATCAGAAGATCCATTTTATACCAATGATAGACTGATCATTTGGTTCTAGCGCAAGTGACATTGTTACACTTAAACTAATCTAGCTCTTCTTGCATTGCTATGTTCCAATTTTCATCTAAAATGGCATCTTTCATTGATTTGGGTTCAATGTAAGATAAAAAAGCAAAATTGCCACAGATATTATGAAGTGAGCTACGAGTTCTCACTTTATCATACACAACTCCTATGACATCCTCTAATGGATGTTGTCTGTGATTACGAACTGACTTGGATGATTTAGGCAACTCAACTTTACTTACCTGTTCTTTGCAAGTTTTAAAGTTTTACTCAGGAAGATATGATGATTTAGCTTATTGTAAATCTTTTGATCCTTGTTGAACTTCATTAGATGCTTCAAGGAAATCAAATCTCTCATAATCTTCATCTGCAACATCAACCTTTCTCAACTTAGTCTCATCAAATTTTACTTGGACTAACTCCTATACCATGTCTGTTCACTTATTATAGATTTGGTATACTTTGCTAGAAGTAGAATACTCTAGGAATACACCTTCATCACTTTTCTTATCAAATTTACATAGGTCATCTTTTACATTATTCAAAACAAAGCATTTATAACCAAAGGAATGAAAATATGCAATGTTTAGCCTTCTTCCTTTCCATAGTACATAAGAAGTTTTCTTTAGAATTGGGCAAATGGAAACTTGAGTGATTATATAACATACAGTGTTTATAGCCTCAGCCCAAAATCTATGAGGAAGATTGGCATTAATCAACATTATTCTATTCATTTCACTTAAAACTTTATTCTTCCTCTCAACCACTCCATTTTGTTGTGGAGTCCTAGGTGCTGAAAAATTATGAGTTATTTCATCACAAAAGTTTATGAATTAAATGTTTTAAAATTCTCTTCCATGATCACTTTGTATTAAAAGAATTTGTGTTCCATTTTTATTCTGAATTTTGTGATGAAATTTCTTGAAAAGCTTAAAACATTTATTTTTTTCACCTAGAAACAATACCCAAGTATATCTTGAGAAATCATTAACAATTTCATACTCGTACTGTTTGCTACTCAAACTTATGGTTTGTGTAGGTCCAAAAAGATCCACATGCAATAACTCAAGAGGCTTTGTCGTAGAAACACCATTTTTTTATTTAAAAGAAGCTTTCGTTTATTTGCCAAATTGACCTGCATAACAGACATGATTCATATTAATTTTCATTTTTAGTAAACCTTTTACAAGATCTAATTTTATAAGCTTCTTAATTGTATACATGTTGGCATGTCCAAATCATTTGTGCCATAAGAAAGCCTCATTGTCTACTACAGATAGACATTTTACATGATCTGCACTTAGATCCAAAATATACATATTTCCATTATGATTTCCACAACATCTAATATTTCCTACATTATTGTGAACAATACATTTATTAGACTTAAACACAACTTCAAAACCTTTGTCACACAACTAAATTATGCTTGAAAGGTTGTGTTTAAGACCTTCCATATAATATACATCAATTATATTCATACTTGAAATACTTACCATACTAATTCCTCTAATTATTCCTTGATTATTATCTCCAAAAGTTAATCTACCTTTATCTTGTTGAACAAATGCTTGCTTCCTATCATGTGATGTGAACATCCACTATCAAGGTACAGATGGATTTTATTGTTGAAGTCAAGCACACCTAAAAAAGGGAAACTCAAGTTTTTGGTACCCACATCTTGGGTCCATGTTTATCAAGTATGGTAATAGTATGTTTAGGCACCCAAATCAATTTTATCCTATTATTTTGTAATCTTTTTACTGTATAATTATGTGTAACATGTCCAAATTTATTATAAAAAATAGCAGTGTCCTTTATGAAAATTGTTGAAAGTTTTCCTTCTGAAATTAGCAACATGATGCTGACAAGTTGAAATTTTGATATTCAACTAATTGTTTATAATTCTCAAAGAAGTACAACATTGATCTAGATTTTGATTTTCATCCAACAACTCCTTTGAGTGAGTTTTGAGAAGGCAATTTTCAGATTTCAATTTTGAATAATCATCATAAATAACTTTGACTTCTATTGTATTCTCAATATCAATTCTTTCTAAATTCGAAACTTCCTTTTCAACTTTGCATAATTGTCAATTAACAATTTCAATTCATCAAGAAGTGTTGTATATTCTTGTTGCAATTCAAACAAAAATTTATCATAATTTACCCCTTTTGAAGCTTTGCTTTCTCTTTCCAACATCATCATGTGCCATTAAACTAACATGACAGTCCTCATTATCAAATTCAGAGTCCACAAAGATGGATGAGTCATTATCACACCAAGCCCCAAAACTCTGAGATTTCTGATTCTTCTTTCTCTCTTTTTTGGCAGATAGGCGGACTTTCTTCGGATGTCCACTTCCACCATAGTTGTGACATGTGAGTTCTTCTTCTTCTTTGTCTGATTGATGTCTCTATTTTGAATTTTCTATCACCCTTCTTGTTCCGCACTCTTCGAGCTACTACAAATGTGTTCTTAATCTTGTTATTTGTTCAAAATTAACTTCGGACAAAGCGTTGTCTCTATGAGTGTTACAGTAACGCTCCTACAATAAAAAATTATTATTTTTAAACAATTTAGAAATTTAATGCTCTGTAAAAAGCTTTTCATTTTTGAGCAACAATCATCTTCTCTATCGAGAATGAGGTTACAATTTTTCTGGTAGTTTAGAACCAATCAAAAGTAATGCATTCCAATGAGAGAAAACTCAAAGGGTCTTTTGCATTCAATGGAATTCATCCACCTCTAATGGGTGGAGTGGAAATCTGGTATAAATGAAGTGTTGCTAGGACATTTCAAAAGTTGAAGGGTGTGTTCCAAAGAGACTAAATCTTCTACAAATCTTCCAACTCTAAACCAAGAGCATCAACTTTCAAGTGTATTCACTCCAAGGTGCCAACAAGATCAAAGAGCTTCAAAAAAACATCAATACTACTTCAAGGGAGTTTGAATTCATTGTAAAGTGCTTATTAATTTATTATTTATATTTGTGCTTTAATTATATGCACTCATCCACCTAGATAGAGGTATTTCCTTATACACCCAATACTTGTAAAGTTAGAGTTTTTGGTTAGCTCAGGAAATGAATGAGTTAGTGTTGAGCTTGGGAAAACTATTATTATATAAGTTTGTTAGTAATATTGCTAACCACTGAGTTGGTAGTGAGTTCAAGAAAACCATCATTGTATAAGTTTGCTAGTGATCTTTAAATTCAGTGAGTTAGTAAGCTTGGAAAAACCATCATTGTATAAGTTTACTGGTGATCTTGGAAACCAGTGAGTTTTTGGTGAGCTCGGGAAAACTAGTGTATGAGTTTGTTGGTAAGCTCACGGAAAAACCAACTGATTTTTTGGTGAACTCAAAGAGAAACCAGAATATATGAGTTCTTGGTTAGCTCAAGAAACCAAAGTGTATTTCAGCAAGTGGATAGTGGGACCCAAGGCACAAGGAGAGTGTGCTCTTGGAACCAAAGACATTATAAAAATTATGTTGTTTATGTATGCTATTTGTGATTGTTTTACCTTCCTTACAAGTTATTACTTCATTATTTATTTCATATTGCATTTCACACTAGCACCGAAAAGAAAGAAATTAATCTAATAGGGGTTAGCAATATTTTTTTATAAACCCAATTCAGCCCTCCTCTCTTAGGTTAAGCCAACCTATGGGACCCAACAAAGAACTCATTTGTTCCCAATCACTTTATTCTCAGATGAAAGATCCACCAAGTCCTAGACTTAATTTGTCCTCATAGACTCCATTTCTTCTTCCATTACTCTTCTCCTTTCTCCTTGAGCTGGGCATGAAAGAGCCTCCATCACGGAGTTGGGGTCATTATCATCTTCTGGAGTAACAATAAAAGTTTCTCCCTCAATCTCAAAACGATGATGTGGGATACATTTACAACTACTCCTATGAGGTTAATGTTCTTGAGGTGCATCACTCCCACTTAGTTCAATAGGTTGAGGCAACTCTTATTCATGTTTGTTTGACTAATTAGGAGCATCACTTCCTTCAGGATTTTTCATTTCATAGAAAGGAATATCCTTTTCAACCTCACCCCTATTAGAAAAATTAGTCTCTAAAAATAAGACATCTCGTGATTCCAACTCAGTTATGCTTCCATCCTTCGATGAACACATACCTTTTGAAGTGTTCAACACATACCTTTTGAAATGTTTAGAGTATCTTACAAAGATACATTTCTTTCCTCTTGGCCCCAATTTGCCATATTTGTAAGAGGGATTGTGAAAATAATCAGCTAACCCAAGGTGGTAAATTACCTAGATCAAGCTTCCTTCCTGTCCATAATTCATAAGGTGTGGAAACTACTGACTTAGAGGGCATATGGTTAAGTGTATAAGCTTTAGTAAGTAATGCATCTCCCCAATACAATATGGGTAGATTTTCTTGTGCCATCATAGACCTAACCATATCCAATAGGATCCTGTTCCTTTTCTCTACAACATCATTTTATTGTGGAGTTCTAGGAATTGTCAATTGTCTGATGATACCCTTTTCATCATAAAAATATTTGAACTGCTTAGGTAAATACTCACGTCCATGGTCAATTCTCAAAGCTTTGATTTTTGTAGTTCAATTGATTCTTAACCATACTTGTGTAATGTCAGAAATATTTTAATGCTTCTGACTTATGGGAGATCAATAAAACATGACCGAATCACATGTAATCATCTGTAAAAGTCATGAAATATGAGGCACCATGTCTTTCCCTCGCATTCATTGGACCACAAATGTCTGAATTGACAATTACAATAGAAACTCTGCTCTGGTTGCTTTTCCAAATGGTTTCCTTGTTGCTTTTCTAGACATATAATGCTCATAGACAGGCAAGTTAACTTTAGCGAGGACCCAATAAGGCTTCTCTAGCTAGTCTATTCATTCTTTTTTACCCTACATTGCCCAATCTAGCATGCCATATATCTGCATCTAGATTTGCATCACTAGAAGAAGCAATTAAAGAAAAGAAATCATCACATGATATAAACTTACCATAATCAACATCAAATTTCATAAAAGCATTTGAAATAAAATCAATTCCATAATAAGTTGTCCCTAATAATACTTTACACAATCATCATGAAATTTTTAATGAAAAACCTAGGCTAAGAAGAGATATAACAATCCCCAATAATACTTTTACACAATCATCATGAAATTTTAATGAAAAACCTACGTTAAGAAGAAATATAATAGAGACCAAGTTCCACCAGATAGCAAGTGCATGAAGGATATCATGTAAGAATAAGGTTCGTCCATCATGCAACTCCAGTTTGCATATTTCGATCCCTGTGACCTCCACTTTGGAGTTATTCCCAACATATATCCATTTCATCCTTGCTGGAATCTGACAATATTCCACGAATGCTCCTTGATCTCTAGCTATGTGGTCTGTTGCTCCTGATTTTGTAATCTACATAGGATAAGATTCAGTAAGAATTACTAAGCTAGATACATAAATAGAAGCATAAGGAGTAGGGTTAGGTGATACCTTCTATGGCTCATTGCATTCACGAGCAAAGTGACCTAGTTTGTCATAGTTGTAGCATTATAACTTAGCCTTATCTTTCTTTCTATTGCGCTTTACTCGTTTGTGTTGGCCCTTCTTAGTAGCCTTATCTTTCTTTCTATTGCGCTTTACTCATTTGTGTTGGCCCTTCTTAGCTCTTGGGAGCCCTTCATGTATCCACTTCCCTCTTGGAGTACCTTTGGTTCCTCTTGAGCTTGAAGCCCATGTTGGTATTTGCTAAAACCCAAGAGGGGGGTGAATTAGGTTTTATAAAATCTACTTCTTTACCCCCCCCCCCCAGTTTGATTAAATCCCTCTTTTTTGTGTTGTCATGCTAATAAAAAAGGAAGCAATGGATAAAGTAAGTAAAAATACAAGAGAAAGATCAAGCATAGATGGCACACACAACTTATAGTAGTTCGGGCCCTCTCTTGGCACCTACTCCAGTCTCTAAGTAAGCTTTACTTGTTGCGCTCTAGTTCTACTAATCTTCTATGGAATCACACTAGATTTTCCAGTGCTAACCAAGAACTCATACACTGGTTTTATCAAGCTCACCAGAAAGTCACTATGTTGGTTTTTACGAGCTTACCAACAACTCTAGCAATGTTGGTTTTCATAATCTTGCCAACAACTCTAACACTGGTTTTTAAGCTAACCAACAACTTCTACAAATGAAATAAGCAATTACACTTTTTGACATGTTTCTTATTAAGCATTGAGGAAGACATTAGATGCAGTTCTTGTTGGTGCAAAAGCTCTTTCCTTATGTCATGGAGAGATTGACCTTGAAGGAGATTGAAGAATGAAAGCTCTTTTAGAATATGGAAGTGGTAACACTTGGCCTTAGGGTTTTCAAGATGATGTCTTTTCATTTCTTATCTCTTTTTTTCTTTCTTTTTGTATCCTTTTTCTATTTATTAAATGTCCTTCAATTGCTCCTTAAATAGACCCTAAAAACTTGATCATTGGATATGAAGACTAGAAGTTACGTCACTTGTAACGTTTGAATTTTTGACCTTTGGGCATCGGCAGGCAGTATAGCAGTCTCTTGGTTCAAGCGGTTGTGCGCCAGGTGATATGGCAGGTGGCTGGGCCATGTGACCACAATCAATTTCTGGCTTTTCTTCCAAGTGCACCTTACTGTCTCCTAACAGGCGAAATGGCAGGCAGTTGCCATACCATCTGTACTCCCAAGCAATAGGCACAGGCAGCTAGGTACATGCCAGATAGTTTGCTTTCTAGGCTTTGGTATTACTTCATCTTTCTGTCCATTGGCAGGCGGTATGGCAAGCGGCTACGCCGAGCAACTGTCGTCCACCACTAAGTTTTTGCATTCTGCCACTTTTTGAAACTTTGACATTTTTTATTACAAATTGAAATACATTTATCCACATATAGTATACATGATTTTATAAGCATAGATAAGATATTTGATTTATATTTTGTAAAGAATGAGTGTATTAAGCATATTGTCATTCATTTGTTCATACACCCATGACTTCTTTGAAGCTTATGTATATACTATGTAAAGACAAAATATACTAAAATAATTATTCAAATATTAATGTCCAAAAATAAATTTTCATAAGTTGTAGATCATGGAGAGCCAAAATGAATTTGTGCTTTGATAAAGATAAGTGCATTTAAGCATCTTATTATTCTTACATCTACTAATAATGGTTTCATGTTTCTCCATTCATAAAGACATACCTGATTAATCACACATATGTTTCCTTGAAGTGCATTAATCATTCTATAATTATTCATTCATGATATACATATGTTGTGAAGCATGGATATTTGCTTTAATCTATATCCTTTATATAAATTCATCCAATTATGATTTCTTTCTTTCATAAGTTGATACTTCCATGTCAAACATGTATATATTCATAAATGATCCAACATATGATTAATAAGGATGATTGCATAATGGATCATATGATTGCTTTTCTTTGTTTATCTAGTAATCTAGATATCAAGAGGTTCTTGGAAGATAAATAGAGATGAATGCATTATGCATTAAGACAATTCCATCTTATAGCTAAACATTTGAAATCATAGAAAAGTATGCATGCATGCTTGCTCTTGGAAGTTGGAGGATACATTAGAATACCTATACTCTCTTCTAAATCATTTATAATTGGATTTACAAATAGATTGTTGGAAACTTGGTTTCAGATTGTTTTGAAACATGTTAAGTATGATCTTCAATGCCTTTGAAGAAATGCTTCAGAGTTTCCAATATATGTTCAAAGGCGCTAATTAAATGTTGGAATTTCAAAGGTTTAAAAACTATATTGGATGTGAGTTTTAGAGTTTCTGATCCTGAACAAAATTAAAGGGTTGTTTCAAAGTTTCTGAAACTACTTTAAGTACAAGCCTTATAATTTCTGAGGAATTACTTTAGGACTTTTGAGAATGCATAAATGACTTCTGAAATACTATTAAAGTTTCTAAAATACTTCAAAAGTGTTCTAATAGCATACATGAGTAATTCATATATAACGTTTAGGCAAGTTTTAATTATCACAATCATGTGATCATTATCATCATAAAGTGACTAATTCATGCACATGGATCAACATGAATTGTACATACTAGGCACATGTATAGTTTTATTTCTAGTTTTCTAATATAAGTAATATCATTAATATAATGCAAGTTTAGTACAAGCTTTGTTGTCATCAAAATCATATGTAATATGAGTGTAGATCATCATTCTATCACAATACATGTATGATTTAACATTCTCCCCCTTTTTGATGATGACAAAACTTTAAGATTTGAGATAGTAAAGAACATGCTAATGTTTCAATAACAAACTCCCCTCACTAATAAACATATGCAAGCATGTAGAATTTGGCACTAGTCATGACATATGAAGAACTATAAGTTTTATTATAGCATATTTCTCCATTTTTATAACAAACTCCCCCTAACTCATTTGAATTTTCTAATTCTATGGAGAATGATATTGGTCATGACATATTAAAACTATCTTCTTCTTAGCACGAGTCATGATAATACTTTTATATATTTGGTAAGTCTTTTAAATATATTTCTCCTCCTTTTTATATTCCCTCTATTGCTTTTGCTGACTTATATATTTTTGTATAAATTTTCTCAATACTTATTGCAAGTCTTCTTTTCCATACTTCTTACAAGTTCTATATTTTTTCCTCACTTCAATATTTTCTCCTCACTTTCAAGTCTTCTCCATACTTCTCCCCCTTTTTGTCATCATCAAAAAGCTATATCATGGGAGATGTGTATTCAAATAGATCTTCTTACAATTTAAACTTTTTTTATATACATCATTTTCACTAGTGGCTTAAAAGACTTTTCTTCTTAAATGTCTAAAGAGTAAAATGTTTAAGTATACTAGTGATCATGATATTACATCAATAGAAAGAATATATTCATGATAGGGCAACATTTAAACATTAAATAACTTTTATTAAAGAGCTTTTAAACAAACACTTATAAATTAAGTATATAGTCATTCAAATACTCAAAGTTATGATAGACAGATATTCAAACATTCATATAGACTATCTATAAAACATCCATTCATCAAAATCATGACATAAGTATGGATTGTTATAACACAAGCATAGATTATACCAAAATATTTGTCCTTCAAAATCATAATATGTGTATAGATCATTGATAGCTATTTCAAACATTTCATACTGTGAAAAAGCTATGAAATTACCATATAAATATTTGTTAAATATTTATTCATTATAATCATATAATGTAAACATTTCTAACTGTGGAACTAAGATCTCTATATATTAACATCATCACATTCTTATGCAAAATATCCAAAATAATTTTCATTTGTGATTTGTTGTTTTCCCTTTTCCCAAGTTGTATAATAAGTGATAATAGATATTGCTTTAGGATTAAGCATTCTTCATCTGTTTTCCCAAATCATTCATACATGATTCTCATTTTCAGGATCTCAGTGCTAATCATTTTTACTAAAAGCTTGAGCTATTGGGGAAATGAATTAGTTATCTCATTATATTTAGATAACTCTAAATCATATTGCATAAACACACATTTATATTATGAAATTTCATAATTCTATCATCATAATTTCTCATATAGTTTTCTCATATATCCAAAACAGTTTTTGTTAATGGTTTGTTTTCCATTCCCAGGTTGTACATTAAGTAATATGTAATGGACATTACTTTTCATGCTTACACATGTACTTCTTGCAAAATGAGTTAAATGTTAATCATTTGTTCATGAATATGGATTATTAATGTGATAGGGATCATCAAAACAAAATGTAATAGATATGAATGTAGAAATTCCTAAATCATATTGCATAATTAAATACTTATGCCATGAAACTTAGAGTCATAAATAAACATTATTTCCATGAACAAACATTCATATTATAAACTAATGCCACTTGATTTATAACTGTTCATTACATTTTCAAAGAGAGTGATACATGAAGATCACAAAATACTCAAAAAGGTATAACTGAAAGGATTAAGAGCTCTCTAAGAGGTATGAGGATCTGTAGATGTTATCAAAGAAGCGGGCTCCCCCTGAGTGGTGTCTCTGATGGAAGTAAACTCCTCTATGTTGAAAGTAGGTTCTGGATCCTTAATAGGTGAAGTGGGATCAGTTCTATGTGGAGGATGGGAAGTCTCAAACTGAGAGAGAAGAATATCTATCTTCTTTTCTATCTCTTCTTGTGTTCTTCTCAACTCTCCTATTTCTTCTTTTAGTTCTCTTCTTAGTTCTCCTACTTCCTTTCTTAGTTCCTTTACTTCTAGAGACAATAAAGCATTTGTAGAAGACCTTGGAAAAACGACTTCAGGTGAAATTCTGGGAGGTGAGAACTGTCTATCTGCAATGGGACTGCTTATGTCTGGTGTTTGCTCTCTTTCACCTATTTCTTCTTCTTCCTGCTCTTCATTTTCATCACCCTCCTCATTATCTTCCTCATCATCTTCCTCCATCTCTCTTTTATTCTTTTCCTTCATTTCTGCCACATATTCTGAGAATCTAATTCCCATTCTCTTTAGAACTGTTGCTTCGACATAGTCCTTATTGAATGTAGACATGTGTATGCAAGACTCCCCAGTGACTATAACATGAAAATACTCTAAGATTTTTGTCATCCATACACCATATGAAACTATGTGGTCTGTTTTCTATTGTCAGTGCCCAAATGGAGTGAACATGAGGTTTGGCAAACTAACTTTTGATAGGTGTACAATGTCCATAAAACTTTGGCGTCATTTGTAGTAACTTGCTCTGTTCCTCCAAGCTTAGGTTTGCACATATTTTCTAAGACTTTTCTAAGCATCTTAAGCTCAATGGTTAAGTCTCTTATTCTCATGTAAGTGTGGGCAGATGTATAGATATACTTGAAGATAGTTTATTGAAAATATTTTTCTTTTTCTAGTTATCCTCCTCTTCTATGACTGGAACACCTAGTATTTCTCCAAGGTGTTCTTCTGGTGATAATAAGTTTGTTCCAAAACTTATTTTCACACCTTTTACTATAGATTCATAAGAGTTATCTTTCCAATTAAAGTAAAATATAAGAACTAGTTCTCTGAAGATTGGTGCTTCATATTTCATTAATTCAGTCCATCCTTGATAGTTTAACTCTTATCGAATGTCATATTTGCATTTATCAAGGAAATCCAAATCAATCTTCTTCTGAACATGAATAGGTCTTCCAAGCATCGAGGTATAAAATTTGAGTTTCTCGTTCTCATTGCCAAAGTAATATGTGGTCAAATCTATTGGTTCAAATTTAGCAATTGGAACCTTTCTTCCATCAACCTCTTTTGGTAAAGTGCTCAAATCAAATATCTTTGGCCTTCCTTCACCTCCTTCTACATTCTCTTCTTCTTCAATATTCACATTAGGTCGAGAAGGGAGATTACTTTTTGTTATCTGTGGCTTGAGATCTTCTTGTGCTTCTAAAGGTTGAAGGCTGAGAAGAAGATGCTCCTCCTCGAGTCCTAAGCTGTTTCACTCCCCTTTGGGGTTTGAAGACAACAACCTTTGGTGCCATTGAGGTGTGGGAATGTAATGAAAAAGATAGAGACTAGTGAAATGGTTCTAATAGAAGCTTAAGAATCATAGGCACTTGCCCTTTTTTAGGTCGCAGGAGGCTAGGAGATAAAAAAATGGGGATAAAACCTATTTGACGCACTGGATATAAGGGTTTTTGAAATTGCAGGCAGCTGTGAGAACAAGTGCCTAGCGTCGCAGGCGCCTATGGTAACAGGTGATATTGCTCCAAAAAAAATTATAAGAAATATTCTGATTTTTTATTTTAATTTTATTCTATTCACCCTCATAGTTATTTAATATAAATTTTGTTTTCTCTTTCTCCCTTTTTTTATTTATTTAATTAATCATTATAGAGTATATAGTAATCATTCAATCCAATCATCACAAATATTAGGCATTTTTAAAGTAAGTTATACATATCAGACATTTTCAACATTATGCACTTATCATTTTCTAATTGTATACTTTCAACTTAAGCACACTAAATCAATTTTTGTATCCATCATAATAGATAATAATATGGCATAGAATGAGAAAAAAAACTTAATTTTATCATGATTTACATACTTATCTAAGTTGATTTATCCATAATGATTTATACCTTAATAATAATTACAGAATGAATGACTAGGAATGAAATTCCTATTCGAGACCTTAAACCATGAGGTTTCCCAAACAGACTTAATTTATGCCTTGGGACTGTAACAATATTAAGATTTACTCTATTTCATATATTGAAATTTAAAATATTTTATCTAAAATGATTTATCTCAATTAATATATATATATATATGCAATCAACCCATTTGTTTCAAAGATATCTAGAGCATATAGACATGTAAAGCATGATTTTCTAGCAAAGTTGAGCAACTTCTCTTCCTTTATCACTTCTTTTATAGATGCTTCCAATTGAGCTCATAAGTAAAGATGCTAAGCTTGATTCTTTGCTTCAACATTTGTAGTTTGAAATAGTTATTGCTTTAATCATCCTCTTTAGCCATCACAGCTCTAAATGCTTTCTAAAAAATTTTTGAGAGACTTTGAAATGTAAAACTTATTTTTGAATTGCTTTTGATGAATTTCTAATTACAGAAATAGTTCTTGAGGAAGATGTGTTTCTGAATGCTTCTGATGTTTTCCCTTTCTCTTTGGAATTTTTTGAATTGTTTATGAAATGGTCTTGAGGTGCATTTGATTACTTCTGAACTCTTCTAAGTCTTTCACTTTGTCTTCTAAGAGAGTTTTGAATTTCTTGCATTTTCAGACAAAGCTGCTTAGATTATGCCTCTTGAGAGATCTCTTCAATAAGTCTAAATTGTATACCTGTAGAACATTCTTGCACTTTTTCATCAGTAGTGAGCTTTAAGTAGATATGTCTATTTATAATATTTCAATTAGTGCAAATTTTTGTTTGGTACAGTGGTATGCAAAATTAGATTGATTGGCAAAATATGAATCATTCATTGCTTAGATTATGAAGGTTTTCTCCCTTTTTTTAATGGTAACATTTGGATTTTTAATACCTTCAATTTATATTTGATTAAGATTATCAAGAATTAGAAAGAAACGGGTTCTATAATACATGATATTTTTGTTTAATCATTATCATATAATCACTCAATGTTTTTATAGATGTAGCTTTCAAATCAAAATTTTTCTTTTTAGGCTTATTAGGAATTAGGGCAAATTCTTTCTAACACATACAAACATTCTGTTCCTAATTTGCCACCATTGAATATCATGAATGTTGATTTCTAAACTTGATTTGGATAATCAATATAAGAAATTTTCAAATTAGCATATTATAGTTTTTATATTTTCTTACAAATGCATAATGTTTTAAAGTTTAGATGAAACATATACTTCTTTGGTATACTTATCCTTAAGATTATGTTGGTCATCTATACATTGCTTTCCTATTTCCAATGATTTTTAGAATTCATACTTTTGTTATAGTTTTATAATCTCATATATATATATATACATATGAATGTATATTTTTAAGCTGAATTCTAATGTCAAGCAATATTTGAGACAAAAGAATAAATGCGGAGAACATAGACATCAAGTAAAAAAAAAGTTCGATTTGAGTTGTCATACTCGCACTTACCTTATCTTTCTTGACTTCATGGAATACATTTTTCTTCAACAAGAGTCAAGAAACCTTTTGTCTTTTGAAGGAACTTAGTATTTCATCTTTTTTTCATTTTCCTTCTTTATTTCATAGTTCTTTAGTGAGAAGAAATCATTTAAGTTCTTGAGTGTAAGATACTTCTTCTTTTTCTTTGTTCTTTCTACAATTGTCCTTCTCTTCCTTTTTCTCACTTCTTTTTCTTCTTTGATTTGCTTCAAATGTTTACTTTAAATTGCAAATCTTTCTTTATCATCTTTATCTTTTTCAGATAGATTCTCCTTAATTTGAGAGGATTCCTCAACTACTTTATCCTTTTGTTCTTCAATTTGAATATGGGATTCAACAATTTCTTCTTGAATTTCAATCTCTTCTTGAGATTGCTCCTCTTCAGTCTGTAGTAGTTCTTTTATTGACAGTTCTTCTGCTTTCACAGATTGATTATTTTTCTTTTCTCCTTTTTCTTGAGGAGTTTGTTCCATTGTTTCATGATTTCTTGCACTCAAGTTGTTCTTAGCAAAAATATTAGTTTCATTTGGCAACAAATCAATTTGCCCTTCAGAAATAGTCTTTAACCTATCTATCATATCTTTTGCATTTTTATAGGTTGAGACATGATTATAGATAGTGGAGCATAGAGCATTTAGCAAAATATTTTTAGCTTTGATGTTTACTTGCCTAGCTCTCTCATCATCTTCATTTAAACCAATAATGATAGCTTTCCACATTTCAAAATCATTGGCCATAAGGCTTACTTCTGTCCCCTTTTTCCATTGATCAAAACTTATTCACTAAAAGTATGAAATTTGTGTGATGGAATGTCCTTTAGAAAATATGATAGTAGACATTATTGGGTTAGCTAAATAGATCACTACAATTATTTATGTAACCTGCTCTGATACCACTTGTTGGTCACAGTAGATTGGCTAGAACCCAAGAGGGAGGGTGAATTGGATTTTATAAAATCTACTTCTTTAACCCATGTTTAATTAAATCCCTCTTTTTGTGTTGGCATGATAATCAAAATGAAGCAATGGATAAAGCAACTAAATATATAGGAAAAAGATCAAGCATAGATAACACACACAACTTATAGTGGTTGGGGCCCTCTCTTGGCACCTACTCCACTCTCTAAGTTAGATTTACTTATTGCACTCTGGTTCTACTAATCTTTTGTGGAATCACACTTGGTTTTTCTAAGCTAACCAAGAACTTATACACTAGTTTTATCGAGCTCACCTAAAACTCACTATGTTGGTTTTTATGAGCTTACCAACAACTCTAACAATGTTTGTTTTCACAAGTTTGCTAACAACTCTAACACTTATTTTAAGCTAACTAGCAACTTTTACAAATGAAATAAATAAAATAAGCAATTAAACTTTTTGACGTGTTTCTTGTTGAGCGCTAAGGAAGACCTTAGATGCAGTTCTTCTTGGTGTAAAAGTTCTTCCCTTATGTTGTGGAGAAATTGGCCTTGAAGGAGATTGAAGAATGAAAGAACTTTTGGAATATGGAAGTAGTAGCTCTTGGCTTTAGGGTTTTCAAGATGATGTCTTTTCTTTTCTTTTCTTATATCTTTTTTTCTTTCTTTTTTTATCCTTTTTCTATCTGTTAAACGTCCTTCAATCGCTCCTTAAGTAGACCTTGAAAACTTATTCATTGGATGGGAAGCATAGAAGTTATGTCACTTGCAACATTTAAATTTTCAACCATTAGGCATGGACAAGTCGTATGGCAGGCACTTGGTCCAAGTAGTTGTGCGCCAGGCGATATGGCAGGTGGCTAGGCCATGTGGCTGTGGACAATATTTAGCTTTTCTTCCAAGTGCACCTTACTATCTCCTAGTAGGGGGTATGGCAAGCGACTGCCATACCATCTGTGCTCCCAGGTAGTAGGCACAGGTGGCTAGGTATGTGCCAGGCAGTTTGCTGTCTAGTCTTTGGTCTTGAGTCATCTTTTTGTCCATTGGCAGGCAATATGGCAGGCGTCAGCGCCAAGCGGCTGCCATCCTCCACTAAGTTTTTGCATTTTGCCACTTTTTGAAACTTTGACATTTTTCATTACAAATCTAAATATATTTGTTCACATATAGTATACATGATTTTAGAAGTATGGATAGGATATTTGATTCATATTTTGTAAAAAATGAGTGTATTAAGCATATTGTCATTCATTTGTTCATACACCCATGATTTCTTTGAAGCTCATGTATATACTACGTAAAACCAAAATATACTAGAATAATTATTCAAATATGAATATCCAAAAATGAATTTTCATAAGTTGTAGATCATGAATAGCCAAAATGAATTTGTGCTTTGAGAAAGATAAGTGCATTTAAGCATGTTGTTATTCTTACATCTACTAATGATAGCTTCATGTTTCTCTATTCATGAAGACATACCTGATTAATCACACATATGTTTCCTTGAAGTGCATTAATCATTCTATAATTATTCATTCATGATATAC
>JAYJMB010017992.1:31349-43437 GCA_036873735.1 Pouteria campechiana
ATATGTTGTGAAGCATGGATATTTGCTTTAATCTATATGCTTTATATAAATTCATCCAATTATGATTTCTTTCTTTCATAAGTTGATACTTCCATGTCAAACACGTATATATAAACGATCCAACATATGATTAATAAGGACGATTGCATAATGGATCATATGATTGTTTTTCTTCGTTTATCTAGTAATCATAAATATCAAGAGATTCTTGATGAATGCATTATGCATTAAGACAATTCCATCTTATAGCAAAACATTTGAAATCATGGCAAAGTATGCATGTATGCTTGTTGTTGGAAGTTGGAGGATACATTAGAATACCTATACTCTCTTCTGAACCATTTATAATTGGATTTACAAATAGATTATTGGAAAATTAGTTTTAAAGTTTCTGAAACATGTTAAGTACGATCTTCACATCCTCTAAAGAAATTCTTCAGAGTTTCTAATATATGTTTAGAGGAGCTAACTAAATGTTGGAATTTCAAAGGTTTAAAAACTAAATTGGGTGCAAGCTTCAGAGTTTGTGATGCTGAACAGAATTAAAGAGTTGTTTCAAAGTTTCTGAAACTACTTTAAGTACAAGCCTTATAATTTTTGAGGAATTACTTTAGGACTTTTGAGGATGCAGAAATGACTTCTGAAATACTATTAAAGTTTCTAAAATACTTCAAAAGTGTTCTAGTAACATACATGAGTAATTCATATACAACTTTTAGGCAATGTTTTAATTATCACAATTATGTGATCATTATCATCATAAAGTAACTAATTTATGCACATGGATCAACATGACATATTAGGCACATGTATAGTTTTATTTCTAGTTTTCTAATATAAGTAATGTCATTAATATAATGCAAGTTTAGTACAAGTTTTGTTGTCATCAAAATCATATGTAATACATGTGTGAATCATCATTTTATCACAATACATGTATGACTCAACAACCCAAAGCTCTGCGCAAGCTGGAATCAGCCACGTAGGCTTATCTTGAAGATTATGCAGCCTCAAGGTGCTCATCTTCTAACTCTAGGTGACACGTGATGTTATCAAATGTCTTAATATTTTCAATGTGCATCAAGTTGACTTTCATATGTTCCTAGCACTTGAGAACAGATCTAATTATAGCCTATACCTACTGCTCATCCGTGAGAGCATGTCCTACTAACGTGAGGTCTCTTATCATATTTGACATTTCCCTAAGATGTTGCTTCATGTTCTAATTTTTGCGCTTCTTATAATTTTGGCACTTCTTAAAGGTGTCCAACTTAATGGTGAGTCTCCTCACCTTAGTAGCAGGGGTACCACTGAATTTTTCTTTTATGGCTATTCACATGGCCTGAGCCATTATATACTGCTCAAACTCACACATGAGATCATCCTACATAATGCTCAAGCTCACATATGAGATCATCATGCATACTGCTCAGCAATGTAATGGGAGCAATGATATTTTTCTTCTTCCAAGCTACAAAAGCCTTATGATCTCTTCTACTTTGAGTAGTATTACCATTCTTAGGTTCATTTATGGTATTGTTCAATGTCCCATTCTCAGGTTCATTTATGGTATTGTTCAATGTCTCAGGTACTTCTTGCTCCTCTAAGATGTACTTAACCTTTCAGTGTCATTTATCAAAGTTATCACCATTCAACCTTTCACCTTTGTTCAGGTCGGCAACTATTGTTTTGGAGGCCATGGGTTGGATATCAAATAACTAAAAGAGACATGCACATAATTAACATTGGCACCTTATAGCATAAAATAATGATTTTCCTATAGAAGAGAGACCAAAATAATGATAATAAATCGTAAGGAACAAAATTAAAAGTTTACTATGCTACCAATCATCTTTTGTATCACAGATATCAAGCTATCATTAATTTAATTCAATTATGTAAAATCTTATTTATAAGTGAGAACTCTATTGAATCTTATCAACTTAAGAACTCCCACTCTAACAATGATCATACCTTTTCTGCAGACAAAAGGAAATTACAAAAAAATAATTGGATAATTTGAACTTACTATAAATTAATTAAAAACTTTACGTTTATACACATTACATAACCTTCTTTCAAGTTTATAACCATGGGCATCACAAAATATAATAGTGTGGTCTCTACTTATAGTCCTTATTGCTACTCAACCTAACCAAAAACCTCTCTTCCTTGTGTCGACCTTCATAAATCTAGCCATATGAAGTTTGGGAAAAGTTGAAAGGACTGTGGATCACCTTATCCTAGTCAATACTCAGTGCTCCTCCATCAACTCAAACTAGCATAGGTTTCACGGAACTTCCTAACTGCCTCAATGCAAGCTTTTCTCTTTCCCAAGATTCTACTAGGGAGTTTATAAGAGCACGAGTATATAGCTTTAGATACACTTTAATGCCCTTACTATGTAATTCAACATGCATATCAATCATAAAAATTAGATGTTCAAACATAGTATGCTTTGGGTTTATCTCACAATTCATGAAGTCTGAAAATGTATTTATCAAAATCTTTGATAATTCTTGGTTCATAGTGACAACACAGAATACATATGAGGAAGCATGTTACATTAATAAAAGAAAAACATGTTATATTAATCAAAACATGCATAAAAAGTTCTCAAACATAGAATCTAACCCCTTCAATGGATTTAGAGCACCCCAAAATATAGAACTTGACTATTTATTTATCCAAATTGAAGCTTCTAATGAGAAAATATATTAAAAATAAGATAATGATTTTAATCACACAATGTGTCTTCCTACCTACTGATGCCGGCCCACTTCTGGTTGGCCTAGACCCACTGGTTGGGCGTTTGGTCTCCAGGCTGAAGCCCACTTGGTTGGATGCTGGGCTTTATTATATAGCCCACTGTCTGGACGTTGGGCTCACAGTCCAGCCCACTTGACAACTTTAGGCCTCCAAGCCTAAGCCTAATCTTGCTTCTAACAGGCTTCATATTTACTTTTGTGGGCTCTAAACGGTAAAACCCAGACTTACTTTTATGGGCTTTGAGCAATGAAACCCGGCTTTCCACTTCTATGACATTAACACTAGGTCTAGCCACAGCCCAGCCCAACCTTCCATTTATATTCCCAACAACTTCTAATTTCTTCTCTTCAAGCTGCTAGACCCACTTCCATACATTTTTTTCCTTTTTATTTATTAATTTAATAAAATCTAATATTAAATTTATAAATTATTATGCAATATTATTCAAAATTGGAACAAATCTAATTAATTTATATAATATTAATTCCATTATTAATTCAAAAAAATGTATCAAAAGTATATCTATTTATTTAATTTGGAACAAATCCAAATTACTAGGAGTTCTATTTGAAACTCCATGCAATTTAATTTGGTACGAATCCAAAATTGAAACTCTATGCAATTATGGAACAAATCCAAAATTTAATGCATATGTACACAAAACCCCTCAATTTGAAACAAATTCAAATGCCGAAATCTCAAATTCCATGAAATCATACAGTTATATTCAACGTCATTAAAAAAATTATGAATTTAAAAAACAAGCCATAACCACATACAACTTGGCTCTGATACCAGTGAGGAAAATTAAATCACAAATAAATTAACGACGTACATTTTCAATTTAGCCATAAGTGGAAGTCGAAAAGTTTTAGTGCATCTTGAACTTGTCTTCTTCTCAAACTATGAAGTGCACTACTTGAAAGTGAAATCACCATAAAAGGAAAATCACGTATGTTTCCATAATCTAGAAGCCTTAGCATTTTGAACAAGAAAAGAGAGCGAATTTTCACATCAAGAGAGAAAAACTTGTTGTCCTACAGCATCCCATTAGCAACGATATCCATCCATATATTCACAGCAAGTTGGTGGCACTAAATGAGACAATATAAAATTAGATTGTAAAGAGAGCAGGGTTAATAGAAAAGTTTAGGGTTGCAACTCGAGTCCGTTTTGTTCAAAGTTCACCTTACTTTGACTCTATTTCGCAAAAATCTTACCCTAATTTATTTTTAGATTGGTTTAGTTTGTTAAGTGTAATCCCTTAACTGACTTGATTTTAATAATGAACATAAAGTAACAACCAAGTTTTGATGATATACAAACAAGTGAGAAATTTGAGTAGTAACAAGTTATTTTCCACAGTGTTGCAAAATCAAAGTGATAAAATAGATAATTGCACTAAGGAAATAAGAATTCAGTGATTGTTCATGCAAAACATATTATAAAAAGCCTAAACAAATTACACTATGAGTTTCAAAGGAGGAAAAATAAGTAGACGCTCAAAAATTATAAGATCTGAACTTCAGAAGAAGTTTCAGAGATATGACATAACTCTGAAATCACGTTGAAAAAGTTCAGAAGACACTTTAGAAGATTCTGAAGACTTCAGAGGACGTTTCAAATGTTGCATGAAGTGTAGATCAATGTCTAAAGACTTCAGAGGCAACTTCAAAGGAAAGGTCAAAGGCTTGAAGAGTAATTTTGAAGTGAAGATCAAGTCAGACAATTTCAAAGGATGAGTTCAAAGGAAGAAATCAAAGTTTTAGAGGTTTTGAAAGATGATCTTGAACTTAGTTCAGAACATGGAAATCCTTCAGAGGTTCCTTCAAAGGATAGATTTAAGCTTTAGAAGTTTGAGAAGCTAACCGTTGGTGGTAGTTGAAGTTGTCAGCATTCAAAAGAACTTTCAAAGGATGGAAATCGATCTTCAAAGGTCTAAACAACCTTGCTAGAACGTATTCCACCTATCAAGCAAAGTCCAAAAGTTTGAGTGTAAGCTTCAGAACTGTTAAATTTAATGCAGCAATGGTAATTGAAAAAGTCACCGGACCTTTAGAGGTCTGAAGTGCATTTGTTGGAAATCTTTGTTTAAGTGTAGAAAATGCAATCTAAAAATAGTCAAAAAAATTTCAAAGATGCTGCAATGGCTAAGACATCTTTAAAAGAATATAAATAGAGATTCAAATCTCTAGAAGAAGTTAGTTGAGTGAATTAAAAAGAGCATTTATAAAAGCATTTAAATTTTCTTCCAAGTTCCAACTCCAACTACACACAACTGCGATACAAGATTCAATGCAATATCTTCATCAAACTTAAAGGAGTTTGAACATTTTGTTCTTATTGCTATATCATTTATTACTTTGTTATTGTGTACACAAATAGCATAAGTAATAGGCATTAAATCTATACAATATATTTACTGTTTCTATTTCTGCAAGCAAGGAGCTAACAATTTTGTGTATTGAATTCAACAAGTGAGAGAGACTTGCTAGGATTGTAAGAGTTGTTAATGAACTTTGGAAAATCAATATATGTGTGTTTGACAAGTGTTAGTAGAACCTGAGTGCAATAAAAAAGACTAACTCAAAGAAATAAAGTAAAAACTTAACCAGTACAAAAACAAAATGTCCATTATGTTCTGTGATATTTTCAATTTTTCTACCTTAAGGGACCAATATAGTTGGAGATCAATCCTATCTTACTTTTTCAAAGGTTGGGTCAATTCATTTCTAAGTCAAAATCAAAATGATTATTGATAAATTATCCATAGATCACCAACACTTGTTAGATTGAAGGTTCTTTTTGGTAGAGATGTCACAAATTTGTTATAATATTTAAAGGATAACCTATTTGATGGATTGATCAAAAACAATGGGGGATAAATTTCCATGTTAACGCACGCCAAAAAGCAAAATCATAATTAAAAATACTCAAAATATATTTTTCCACGTAAATAAATATAATATCTCAGTATTCTTCATATATAATATGAAAATAATGGTTAACACCTAATAAAAAAGTTATGAATTTTGATATTTTAATATTTTAAATGCATAAATATACATTTTCAATAGCTAATATTCCCTTTAAATTTTCAATGCTTAACTAGAGCTAAGATACGGTCGAGTACCCAGACCGTCCAACCAAACCTACCTGAATTATGATGCCGATCAAATAGCCCTGCCCAAACCAAATCTACAGGTCAAAACCTGCTCACAATAGGATCAGTACTGGTTTAGTTCACGGGTACCGACCCAAGTTGCACCCGAAAACGAGAAAATCTTAATAATATGAAGGTTGATAGAAAAGTCCAAGAGACGACCAACTAATACTTGGGGACCTGCAGAGATTGATGCAGGGCAAATTCCGAGTCGGATTCCTCGTGGGATGGGTTCGAAGTGTAAAAAATCAATCCACCAAAACCATGTTATAGAACTAAATCAAAATGCTACAAATTTGGCCAAACGGGGCATGACCGGAGAATTGCGACTAGCCAGTACTATCACAAACGACCAGACAAGCATAGCATTGTCTTCACATGGATCACCCAAACATGCCTCCACTGGTTCGCTCATACAGCACAGTAAGCGTTTTTGACATAGAGAATCCAAAGAACCAACATACATTTATGTAAATCAGAAAATTGAACACCATTGTTCCACCTCACGTGAAATGCCCGCATACAATGAGTAAAAAGAATTCCAATTCAAGTCCATCTCTGAGCACCATCCCAAAATCCAAGAATTGCTTCCTAACGAGTAATCTATGAATTACTTGAGTTGTCTATATATCTGTGTATGTGATGATGAAGAGTATGCGTTACAAACAAAAACTTACAAGATAGCAGACCTCTGAATGACTTAATCTATGGCAATTATAAGGAATCCAACAGAGATGTACATGAGAAAAACTGGGTACAGGGCAAGGGCTTTTCGCCCAGGTGACACAGCTGCACACATGAAGGGATAGGCAGCCCAAGAGCTCCATGCCAAAGTTATTGCAACCACGATGACTTTGATTATGACATTGTCTTTAAGCATACAGATCAGAGCTCCGACATCCAGTGGAAATAAGCAGTAGCCAAGTAGACTGAGGCTCTGGAAGAAAATTATGTGCCCACCCTAAAACAGTTCAAAACCATAATAGGTATCAGATGCGGCACGCAAACCTACTCTTATCAACTATCTTTTCAAGGAAAAAAGTGGGATTTAGGAGGTTGTTATGAGCTGCTTACCAAGAGTAGCACATTTAATGTGAGGATTATAGCACCGGCTGCAAGGACCGCAAACGCAACAGCAAAAACCTCAGACTGTCAGGTCAAGAGAAGAAAAGGAAAGTTACTTTCAAAGTTTGCTGCATAAATCCAAGGATCTAAAATTTAATGGCACTTCCCAAGTTCAATGAAAAGGGAATAATCAAATCATTTGTCCCTATCATGAATAATATGCATTCAAACCACAAGTTTCCATTGTGTTCCACTGCTTCCGCATGAAAACAACATCCATAAAAAACTCACCCACGAAAACTCATGACTTTGTACAAGGCTCATTTGATCCTGAACCAAATTAACCACATATTTTCCTTTACTTTTGACACAAGATGCAGAAAACAGCTCCAGTTCAAAGCAGATCTTGTTGTCATGGGCTCATGACAGGTCTTAAAACACTGCTTAATGTAATTACATGTTGATTGATCCTGTAAAATCAAGCACTTTGCCAAAAGTTCAAATGGTGGTGCATCCACAAAGACTACAAGAAAACAAAAGGGAATAAATAAATAAATAAATGGAATTATTGATAAAGATGAAGCACTGTTCTTTTCCTTTGTGACAACAGGAATGTAATCTGCAAAGGCCAAACCAAATAGTTCAAGCTAATCCATTGCTTGTGATTACAGGAGATGTAATCTTGAAAGGTCAAACAAATAGTTCAAACTAAGCCATGGTTGTTGCAGAATAAAACCAGGTACAAGCATTATCCATGACGTATGATAGGACAATTGCATGCTTTGCAGTTTTTAACGAGTTTAATGGAGAAGATATGATATGAAGGCTAATTTGCAGAAAAACAAGAATTAAGTCTGAACCTTGGATGGCAATCCAGTACATTAGGCAAGCATTATGTGTCAGCTTTTGAGAATTTCTTATATATTGATACTTCACTTGCAGGAATGTCACAAATTGGAAAGTAAAGAGTCAAGATCCTGCTTGATGCAGCACAGGAAGAGGAAGACTTTGGAAAAAAGAGATCTTCTCGATAGGGGAAAGACGAGAAAAAAGGGGAGAAGAATAGAAGAATTATAGATTTAGAGAGAGAAGTAGAAGAATAATAATTATTCGGGAGAACTTGAATGCAATAGCACTTAATCGATCATCAAAAGTGCTCAACACTCATACCATGTCTCCCTATTTATAGGAGATAATTGCTAATCCTAAAATGATGAGAATTATGTAACCTAATCCTATCTCAATGAAGACTGAAAGAACTCTAAATAATAATAAAGCAGTGATCTAAATATTCATCAAATTTATTTGTAAATGGATCATTTGATGATTACATCAAATTCTAATTAAAACAATGAAATATCTAAAATCCTAATAAAACCATCTTAAAATATGCAGCAATAAATAACTCCTAAATCTTATACACTAGCATATATTACTAATATTGTGTTCTTCATCACTGCTGCTTTAGTTTATTTTCGTTAAAACTTATTCTCTCTTTATTTCTATCAAGTGACTCAGGAGCCTGATGCTCTCATTATATCACTTGAAAGAGGTGTCTGAGGTTCTCGTGGTGAAGTGGTTGGTTGATAAGATCTCTTGTAGCTTGCCTCAGCCTCCCTCTAATCAAAGTCAATGGATATTGGAAAGTCAGCCATTGATTCCTCCAACATTTTTGTCAATAGCAATGCCAATCATATTAAGAGCTTTTTGGATTAATTGAAATTTCGAAGTGGAGTTTGACTTTGCATGAAAATAGGGTTTCTCTTTTTTTTTTCAATATTTTCATATGTTTTATGGAAATTCATCCACCACCTTTCACAACTTTAAAGAAAAAGTAGTCCTTTTTAATTTCCTCTCTAGGACCTATGAACCAGTATTCCTCAATCATGGTCATTTTTGTTTCGCTTAGTGCTTTTAGTTAGAAGATCTTGACCAATAGTGCTTTACTAAGAAGATCTTGACCAACGACAGCCAAATTTGTCCATATTGTCTATCTGGAAATATTTCAATCATTAATCAATCACATGAACCACTAGTCCCCAATCACAGTCATTTTTGTTTCACTAAGCCCTTTTAGTACAATGATCTTGACAAATGACAGCCATGTTTGTCCATAGTTTGTATATCTGGAAGTATTTCAATCAATAATCAATCAAAACTACAGTTTTTACAAGGGAATTATTCTTCGGCCCTGTATAATGGTGATCATCTACTAATCACTCGAAATCAAGTGCATAAATTCATTGCACTAACATGTAGGCATTTGATCTACGATATTTGTTGATGTATGTATAAAGTCTTTCTTCTTGATAAATGTAGGAAGTTCTTCTTTTTCTTCTTCTTTGTTGTGGTCATTGAAATATCGAGATATGCTGCCAATCAATGTTGATAAAAAATTAGACCAATTTTCTATGAAAATTGGTGAGAAAACAAAAAATGGCAATTTAGAAAATTGGTGAGAAAACAAAAAATGGCAATTTTTTCTAGCCTTTTTTCAGAAAACATCATTTGCTGAAATCGATTTCCTTTCCTCAATTTAGTATATCCTGTTTGGATAAGTTGAATGTAACTTTCCTAAGGGCATGATTGGTTCATGGTAATGTTTGATTTCGCTCCTGTTTCTCTTTTATTTATATTTATCTTCCTTTTACAACCAACCAAGCAAATATTACCTTCCTGGTCAACTGTACCTTTTATATAATCAACTTTATCTTTTCTATCATTAACCCCTATCTTTTCCATAACAGAGCCTAAATTTTCTCTAACTCACTCCTATATTTTCCACAGTTATGATAATATTTCATCTTTTTCCATTTCTCTATTTTGTCTTTATCCCATTACTTTGGTGATATTATTTTCACTCCTACTAACATGATTTCCATCCATTACCTAAGAAACTAATCTTTTAATCTTTTCCATAATGGGAGGAAATGACATCAGCAGAAGTGAAAATGATATTAGCATACTAATGGTTAAAGGCAAAATAAGAAGTATAACAAAGACAAAATAGAATGTGGAAAGACAGTAACCATAGAAAAGGCAGACTTTCTTATGTAAAAGATAAAATCGATGCATGTTCAATAAGTTTGACAATGAAACAATACAGTTGACCAAAATATGTTTACCTCATTTGGATAGGAGTAAACACATGGTAATGTTTACCTTATTTGAATAAAGGTGGATAAATATCTCATAAAGTAACAAAGGGAGGGAAAAAATGTTTTCCTCCCCTGATGCTAGTTCCACCTATCAAAGCAGCCTGTCGGAAGAAAGGAAATTTTGGAAAAGGAAAAACAATGTAAGGTAGAAATCTAGAGATCCTGTTTGCTAATGCATCAACAATGAATTAGCTTTCCCTTTTTGAATGAGATTCATGCGAAAGAGTTTAATGGAAAACTAGTCCACATGTGACACAGAAGAACCATAGCCCATGCATACAGATGCCAGTCATCAACAAACAAAAGTTCCAATGTTAGGCATCCCATTCAAATCTACATTATTTACCCGGCAGAAACAGGACAAAATAAAAGCATGATTTCTTCAAAGCATTGGTATCAATTATCATCTACAAAAGCCCAAGGAAGGTTAAACAATTTAAATTAAAAAAAAAAAAAAAGAACTAACAACAAGCTCCTTCTAACATTAATGCTAACAGCCTTTAGGTTCTACAGATTGCCTGGAACCTAATTCCAATAACAGGGTAGATTTGGAATTGTATAATTCTTAAAAGCCTTCAACATGAGACTGCACTCAATGCTCTTTTATGCTGGACATATGTAGTTAATTATTGTCAAAAACTCCACTCCATTCAATGATAGGTTGGCTTTTCTTTAACTTAAACAATGCAAACATGCAAAATATAATAGGATGGGGTTGCCACATGTATATTCTTAGCTTAGCTGGTGTCCAAAGTCTACAAATGATCCGTAATCAACTAATTAATATCTGGCATCCAAGACTAATTGTCACATGTTTGCATTTATAGTAGAATAATTAGTTGCAACCAGTTAAAAATTGCATGTGTCAGCCCATGTATGGGTTGATACTTCAACATCACAACCCATTTCCTAAAACACAACATGCAAGGAAGAATAAATTTCCAGGACATTCTTCCATGTCTCACTTGACATGACAAAAATACTGCTAATAAAATGAGACATTGGTAAAATCCCTAAAGACTTGTTCATACCTTCACTATTGTCATTTTTGTATCATTGAGACTTTACTAGGAATCAAGAGCCCCCGTTCACAACCATTAAACAAATCCTAATTTTTAGTGTTTTTTATGATTTCACATGGAATTAATTACCCATGATGTACCAAGGATACAACTGTATCATATGAATGAAAAAAGAAGTTAAAGGTAAAAGAAGACATGCTTCTGGACCTATACAAGGGAAATTAAAATCCATGTTTTTTTCTAATTGATTGTGCAAAAGTGCATAATCAAGACTCGTTTAGAATTTTTGGGAAGATCCACCAAAAGTTTCTAACTTTTTCAAGCATCTTTCTTAGCCCAAATTACATCCCCAAAATACCGGATATATCCCATGTGTTTCTTACATTTTATTTCACCACATTTAAAATATCAGTGATAGTGTATATCAATGGAAACCTAGTATGTTACTACACAATCACATATAAATTGTTGTGCTGCACATGAAATACATAATCAAAATATAAGGTCCTATCCCAACTGATAGAGCTCAGCAATTAAATTCCTGCTTTCCAATTCTTCTTTGATTAGACTCACCTTGATGACAGGACTCATGGGTTCAGTCATAAGCCTGCAACCATTGGTTCCTTCAAACTGACAAGAAAACTGGAATGTCTCTTATTTCTATTGCAGTCTGAGTGTTGAAAATTCAGAGGAACAATATAAGTTGATTTCTTTAAATTTATGGAGAACTCAGGGCATTCCTTCATATCAGTCTCACTCCATTTAAGTAAACCCCAACCATTTCTCAGGCTATGCGACATGGGGGGTTTTTTTCTTTTGGGGGGGGGGGGGGTGGAGAAGGGAAATAGTATTACCGTCAAAGGGCAAAATCATCTTTTTTAACTAATTTCATATTTTTTAATAATTTTATT
>JAYJMB010018003.1:0-43434 GCA_036873735.1 Pouteria campechiana
ATAAAATTAAACAATTGTCAATTCAAATTGCCAACCAACGCACAACCAGAAATTTTTAGCCATAAGGTTGAAGCTCTAGAAATAAAGTTAAGGTAATATAAAATACACACTATTAGCTAAAAATTACATAAGAATGTAAAAATTGCATTTGTGCTATTTTATAATAATAAAAAGAAATACATATACATATACATATATTATTCACATGTATATAACTTAAGATATTGAGGAAAAGTAATGAAAATATATCTAAAAGTGTTATGCTATTGAAATTATATTTCTTACACAATTAGCGCAATCAATGAAAAACATACATCTATATTTTGTAGACTCGTACATGGTTGCTAACAAGATATCAAATCAGGCTCAAATTTATATTGGGTTACCTCAACTCAATCTAATTCCAATTCAAATTTAGAGGACTTCAACCCTACATCCAAGCTCAAATATATATATATATATATATATAAGATATAATCCAACCCTAATAGTAATTAGATTTAAGTTAGTTTGGAGTGGGTTGAGCTGGCCCAACTTACAACCCTATAGTCTAATATAATGGGTTATTTGTATAGGTTTCCCTAAGTTTCAACTTGCACCCCAATAATGTGCAACTTGGGCTTGTTATGGTTGACTCTTGGCTGACCCTACCCTAACAGTACTTACCTACCATATATTTAGTGGACTTCAATTATGTCTCAAATCTCAAATATAAAAAGTTATAACCCAACCCTAATAATGATTAGATTTGAGTTAGTTTGTAGTAGGTTGAATTGGCCCAACTTACACCCCTATAGTCTAACACAATGTGTTATTTGTGTAGGTATCCCTAAGTTTCAACTTCACTCAAATAGTCTAACATAATTAAGGGTACAATTTGGGTCAATTCGGATTGGTTCTTAGTTAACCTTACCTTATTCCTGTTTATAAACACCTTAACTTACCATATATTTAGGTCCATTTGACTACCTTACTTTTTTTAAAATCTGGTCAGTTTGGTTTTGGGTCAAAATTAGTTTTTTCAAAGTTTAGTTCTAATTGTCTAGTCTTAGTTGTATGCAATCCAAGCATGAACAGGGAACATTATTTCAAAGTAAAAAATCATATCATAAAATACAAAATAAAAATAAATTAGAATTTGTGAACCATGTTTATAAAAAATCATTAATAAAAATAAGAAAGTTTGGATTTTAACTATTTGCTTATTTGCCTCATGTCCGCAAGACATCCTAAATTTACTTGATCGTTATACCCATCATAAGTACTAAGGTAGAAATAATTAATAATTTATTAAAGAATAAGAGTAGAAAATATTTGATCATGTAAATAGATTCCTACATTACTTTAGAATTGTATTATTCTTGGCACTTTAAAATGATTGTCTCGTATCATTTTAATAAAGATTCAACTATGCAAATTTTCAATATCAATCAAGTATTTTCCTTTGGTCCTAAACAATACTAATGTAGATGAATGAAATAAAGCAAATTTTAACATTATATATAAAACTTGCTAACTAGTGTAATAAAACTCATCAAGTAATCTTTAAGCTTTGAAGTATAAATGCATGTAACATATAATAATGTAAAAATATATATATATATATATATATATACAATCATGAAAATAATTCAAATTGTGTTAGCTTGTTAAGTTTTTTAGTTTTTTTTTTTAATAATTCATGTAGATCAGTTTGGTTTGGGTACCAAGTTCTTTAAACCAAACCTACTCTATAAATGAATACAAGTCAAAAAGATGAAATCAAACCTACCTATGGGTCAAAAAGGTGGAATTGAACCTACAAAATATAAAGTTGGTTCAAATTCAAATCACAGGTACCCCACCCAAGTTGTACCCTTAAATATAATGGATTATTTTGCATAAGTATCTATAGGTTTTGACTAAATTGCACTTGTTACCATGGAATTTTACTTCTTAGACGTGTGCCCTTGAGATTTGCCTTGTTCTACAAAAATACCCTAAAGTTTATTCCATCTTAGACAAATGCCCTTGACAATAAAGTCCATTAGAAAATAATTGTTAAATTTATTAAAAGGTGTCAAATATAGTGTGAATTAACGAAAGTACCCTTAAAAATATATAAATTCTAAAAAATTAATGTAAAAGTTAAATAAACAACTGAAAGTAAAATATATGTTGAAAATAGTTGTAATTAAATAAAAAAATTCTTTTTCGTTTTTTAGAAAATTTTAAAACTATTGTTAAAATTTTACGGTTACGAATTATTAGGAATATTTTTGTTAATTCATGCTAAATTTAATATGGTTTGGTAATTTCACAGTTATTTCCTGATAAATTATAACATTTGAAGATATTTATGCAAGATGGAACAAATCTCAAGGATACGTGTACAAAATAAAACAAACCTCAGGGGCACAAGTGCAAAATGGAACAAAACCTCAGGGGCCAAGGTGAAAAAAGCCAAGTTATGATAGGTGCAATTTAATTAAAACTTACGGGGCAGCTGTGCAAAAAAAAAAAAAAACATCCTAATAGAATACTTCAATCGTACGTTTGTGTCCGATGTTTATACCGTGCATGAAGTAGACCAAGGGCATGAATTGGCAGTAAACAAAGCGTTGGACTGGGAAAGTTGGCCCACGATGTGGGCTGAATGCTACAGCTTGCTACCCCGTTGTTTTCACGGTGCAGTCTCATCGACGGTTTACATGTGCATCACGTCTTTGTTGCTTTTGTCATGAACACGTGAATGTCTGTACTACGAGGGACGAAGATCCCACCAATCTTTGTTGAAAAGTACGTACGGATTCCATTGCCTTTGTAAATGGCCTGCACAATATTTAAGTTACTTGCATATGGATCCAAATCATTTAGGACTATGAATAAGTGCTACAATCTAACGGAAAATGACATCTTTTTCTTAAACTTCATATATTAATTAATTATACCCATAGCAAGTATTTTTGAAAATAAGCACATTTTTCTCCTTTTCCTGAGATTTCAAAGAATCATTTGCATGGTGCTATGACCGTGAATGGAAAGGGGAGGGAAGATTTAAACAAATTCATGCCTACACAGAAAATGTTGGGTATGTCGAAGGACAAACACTGGTAGTCTATTGTTTATGAGATTAAAAGGTGTAATTATTTACCCATACCAGTGAATAGAGCAAGTTGTAAAGCCGAACCTCATTAATTGTCATGTGTTCTCCTTCCAATTAATTATTTACTTGTGTGTGTTCTCAGGATCCTAACACATACATAAAATGGTATACGGTCCTACAACACCAAGAACAATGGCTATTTAAGTGAAGAATACGTAAGCGACTTGTGGACGTAGCCTGTGTGAGCCTACAACTGTTGGGTGGAATGAAATTCATGAAAAATTCCAATTCCTAGGATGGAGGTGACGCGTACTTCTCACATCAAGCATGCTTTTTCTAAAATTTTATTTTTAATTATTATCTTATATTTATTTTAACTTTATTTACTTTATTGTTAACATTATTCCATATTGTTAATATCGATTTTCCTTCCAAGCAAGTTTATTCCACCAAAACAACCTTTTTCTATTTTTATGGCTGGCCATATTTTCAATCATGGTTTCTTATTTATTTTAACTTTACTCTGCCTTAATGGCCGAGCTTTTCTTTCCATTCAAAGCAAGCCCACTCCATGGATCAGCCTCGATGGTTGGTTCGAGAAACAGGAGAACAGATACAAAGGATGAAAGTAGATAAAAAGACAGTAAAAAATAAGCGCTGTTGCTGACGAAACACTCCGAGTGAAAAATATCTTCTTACATTGTACCCGTACGTAGACTTACAAAGAGTTGTAGGGTGGCCATGCAATGCACGCTCTGCATGGTCCTAATTAACTCTGTAAATTTTTAATTAAATTACGATGCATAGAACCTAGTGGAAGGCCTGGATTAATATTCCCTTGAGTAGCTGGAAAGCTGTGTGACGTTTGCCTGTAGAAGGTTGACGTAGTTAAAAGAACCCCGACTGGCTCAACGGCTGATCAGTCCTAAAGCCAGTTTGAAACGTTTGATGAAAGGTATAAAACACAGCATAACATTCGAGGAAAAATCAGCCACTGGGACTAGGAAACTAGATTGCATTCGACTAATTAATAATAATTAGTTAGTGTATTTCGAGTATGTTTTATAATTTTATTTATTTATTTATTTTATATCCGCTTCCCCCAATCAAACGGTCTCAAAAAACTTCTTACTTAGCTTTCCTCGAAATAAGCAGGAAAACAGATTTAGATGGCTAAATATCAGAATCGGACTGGTTCGACCAGCAAGTTTAACTTATTAAATCAGTTTTTTTGAATTTTTTTAAATAATATAACATGACTTTGAAAAATCTAAACCATAAATATTGATTTAAATATATAGATCTTTTATATAGCGATACACTATTTTATTCATCATTTTATTTTATAAAATTGTTAAAATAAAAAATGTTACTATTTGACAGAACTGGGCTAGATCTTTCAACTAACCGGTTCATGTTTGGAATTTGGAGTTGAATTCTCAGCTAGATTTGCATAGATTTAGGTGGAAATTTTACAGAAGAGACGGAATGGGGATTTGATGGACGGCGTTTGGGCTGGGCCGACGAGAGCTTCCAGCGTGGGCCGCGCCTGGGTCTTTTCGGTGGCGGTCCTTCCGCATGGTCGACATAAGTCTTCGGACTGCTGACTTTTGTTCCTGCTGAGACTGTGAGCAGAACAGCAGGAGTAGAGCAGAAGAAGAGATGGATGTGGATTCTCTTCTCATTGCTTCGATCCCTTCTTGGAGCTCCGTAAGTTGCAAATGTGCAATCTCTGTCTCCGTCGTTTTCTCCTTTGTGCTGATGCGTGTCTATCTCTGCTAGGTTGCGATCCTCGCTTCTTTCTTTAGCTACTTTGCTGTTGTTGGACCTATTCTGCCTGGGAAGATCGTTGCTGGTGCCGCTCTACCTGATGGAACTCGCCTGCACTACCGCTGCAATGGTCAGATCGTCTTCCTCTCTCTCTCTCTCTCTCTCTCTCTCTCTCTCTCCGTCCCTCAGTTATCTGCTCTTTGAGTTCAAGTTTGATTATGGAATTGTTATTTGCATCTTTGAGCACGTTCCCTTTTTAATACGAATGTAGTAATAACTGCCAAACGTTGCTCTTGAATGAGCCCGGGAATATTCAAGGGTTGGATGATCAATGGCAAAAGGAGCCTAGCTTAATGTTACCAGATTCCTTATATGGAGCACATGCAAGACATTTCTCACACGGGCAAGGAAAAGAAAGAGAAAAATATCAATAAAAATTCCTTGAAGCATACTAGCATAATCTTTCTTTGGAGTCTTCTAGTTGCACTATTATGTACTTATTCTCGTAGCAAGAAGACCCTGATACTACGAAGATGACTGGAATACCCCTAAAGTTCTTAAATACCTAATGGGCCTCAAGTAAACGAGCCGGTGTTATGATTGGGTAATCCTGGGTACTCTGAAACATGATCAATTTCATTTCATTCTGATGTTGTTGGATGCCATAGAAAGTGGTCCACAGAAAATGATTTCAATAGAAAGTATTAATTTTAGTACAATGCCAATTACTGACTAAAGCAAGTAATTGAATATTTGAAGAGGAAACTTTCAGCAGGCTGGCTGGGATTAAAGGTCCCTTCCAATGTAAATTGGCCTAACATATGTTGTTCTACTCATCATGGCTCGGAATTGGAAATTTGTGGCTACGTGGCTTTGAAAAATTTAGTTGGCAGGTTGCATTTCTGTTTCTTATCTACCATTATATGTTTAAAATCGTTCAAATCTTCTTTTTTCAGCAATTTTCTCTTGGACAGACATTCACATCCACATTTGAACTTTTATGTTGTTGACTAATATCTTTAGGTCTAATACTAACTTCCATGGTCTTGTACTTGCAGGTCTGCTATCGCTTCTTCTGTTAATTGCTCTTCTAGGAATTGGCGTTAGCACAAAGCTTATATCACCTGGGGTGTGTTTCTTTCTGATTTCATTTATTTTGTTCTTTCTTGCATAATATTTATTTGTATGTCCTTGACTAAAATATTTATATGCTGAAAATGATACTTCTATCCTTTTCTGTTTGAGAGCATTTTTCTATATATGTCTACTCATGGAAAGGATGAAAGATGATCAGTTTATGAGGTTTCATGGCATCAAAAGTGGAGTTATGGGAGAATTACTTAGGAGTGGTTGCTTCTGACTAGGAAATCTGTGATCATCTGGGACTAAATTATGCGAGAGTAAATTAGGCAATAAGATTCCATTGATAGAAAAATAAATGAGAAAATAAGGCTACTTCTATGAGGGTTTTTGGAGTTCTTATTTTAGAAGCGATGATAGACAACTTATGTCAATCATTTAGTTTCTGTAGAAATTCAAGAGAAGAAAGAAGAAATATTGCGAAGAAAATGCAGAAAGGCTTTGTAATGAATTGAATCCCTTCTCATAAACACCTTGGAGAACCATTTAATGAAAACAATTTAGCCAAAATTGGGATGAATATGAGTTTGTGCAGTTCATCTGATGTGCGGATGATATCCACACTCACCACTACTTGTGGCTTGACTCATTTAGGCATGAATTGAAAAATCAGATTGATTAGAAACTTAGATGGGCCATAGCATGTGAGACAATCGACCCAGATCGCCAACCCTTGATTTAATGAATAGCCTACTGTGTTTTTCATGCTCCATCTAACTTATGTGGTACAGCCAGATTCACAAAAATGAATGGGTTTCATCTGGCTTACTCATATGAATTGATTTTTATGTCAAATCATGTGTTACATCCTATGAATGGGTTTCATGTCAGTTTCACAAGATGGTAGGCCCTATTTTTCACCTATTTTGAGTTTTGCCCCTTGGTTTACTTTTGAATGGGCAAGTGATGCATAAATGGGCTGTTTTTGGTCATGCTTAAACGTGCATAACATTTTGTTTTTTTTTTTTTCCATTTAAATCCTCTTGTACATTTCCTTCCCTATTTAGTAGAAGTTGAAAGGATATCTGAAAAACTGATTGCAGGTAGTTGCGGACAAAGGACTGGAGCTGCTCTTTGCAACTTTTGTTTTCAGCCTTCTTGTAAGTTCATTTGTAGATTTCAGTGTGTGGAAACATTTGGAAGATTCTGTTAAAAGAAAATAAGCTGTTATTATCTGATGTCTGGTTGCACTGGTATTTGAAAAATGACATGTTCTGCAGTTCTTCCTGTCAGATGAAAATACTCCGTCATTTTCTTCATTTTCGAGCACCTCAGAAAATTGTAATATTGTTGTAGTCTTATTGAAAATCATAGATTTTCTCATTGTGTTCTGATTGGTGTTTGCAGTGAACTCAGAAATACTAAAACTTTGAGGGTCTGTTTGGGAATAAATAAAAAAGGTGGGAAAAAAGGAATATGAAAAACTGGAGGAAAGAGAGAGAATGATGTGATATGATAGGGGGCAATGATTAGAAATAAAGTGAATAAAGACAAAATTCTAGGCTTTTTATATGAAAAGATAAGAAATATTGATTAAAAATATATGTAATAGTGGGAAGAAGTAGGGTTATTAGATAGTTAAGATGTCAAATCGCATTAAAAAGTGTAGAAAAATAGGTGAAAAAGTTTTCCACCCTTTTTCCTCGTTACCAAACAATGCCTGGAAGGAAACACAATCTGGAAATTCCATTATTGCCACATAATGTTGTCGACCAAAATAAAGAGGCATGAATTTCCTTGTATTTTTATACCAATGAAAAGTGGAAAAATTGTTTTCACGATCTGTTAAATAACCTTTGATTTGAGAGTACAGGACCAGATGAATAATAAACTTTAGCTCGTGGTAAGAATCTGGATGGTTCAGTACAAGGAGCGTATTTAAAGTGAAAAAAGCTGTTAGAAAGATGAAGATGTAAAGGTCCTAGGTCTAGGTGGACTGGTTAACCATCTGACAATTTCAAAGAAAATGCAATCTTAATGGAGGGAAAAGCTGTCTTCCCAAGTTATGAGAAAAGGGGACACAATTGATTGGCTTTGGGAGCAAGGAGAGAGGGAGGTCATTGAATTAAAGTTGTGATTGTGATTATACAGCACATAAGTGTTCGATGTCTCAGGGCTGTCAAAGCCATTTATGCATGTGAAATCCATGTTCTTTAGATAATGAGGTTTTAATCCAAGGGGCCATTTGGGAACCAGGATTCATGTATTCTGGACCTCCTTGTCTGGGCTTATGACAGCTAAATCTGTTGTTCACTGGTTGTTGAAAGAAATTTTCACCCTGCTTCTGAAATATTGGGGGCTATTTCTCCACTTTTTTCATGTTCATCCAATCTTACTTAATTCCTACGTTGAGTAAGATTAAATGAGTCTTGGATACAAATTGAATCTTCAATCCTTTAAAACTATACCCCATAGTGAATTTGTACTAAACAATAAAATAATTTAGGTGAATTATTTATAGGGTCCTAAAAACCTTCAAATCAGATATGTATAAAGCACTCTTACATGGTTGAAGGGTTATATTCTTCCAGACTTTTCTCATTGGTGGTGGACTGACATATTAGCAGATGATTATAATTTTAAACTTAATTATTAAATGATGTGGTTTGATTGTCAAAAAGGATATTGGTAAATTATTACCAAGGCAGGTAATTAATTAATTGAGAGTAACTTTTGTATCACCACTTCAGCAAATGGAGGATGAATCAGCACATGGCAAATTTAATAAATGGTAAAAATGCATACCAAGACAATTTGATCAAGTCTGCCAAACGTGAATACAAAGATAATTTGATCTCAATCAGAGAATCGCACAATAAAAGGAGCTCAGATATATAATCCAGGACCTATTTATTCTTGTTTCCCAACATCTCCTAAGCTTGAAAATAAACTAGGCCAAGTGATAAGATGATTGTAGTAGGGGTGAGATCTCAACCATGGGATTGTCCATTGTTTTGAAAATGAAGTTTGCCACAAAACATTTTCTGTTGACCTGAGCCATTGGAATCTGTAATTGATTTTACAGTGCAGAAGAGAGTATCATCCAAACTTATAGTCTAGATGAGAGTTTCCTCCAAATTTTGCAATTCGCTTATGATTTGTTTTGTGCACAACCATTATCTGCACCATGTAATTTGTTTGTTGTATCATTTTCACACAGCACAAAATGGAGTTCATATCATCACCAAACTTTCTTTTTGCTCCCAATTAATAATCAATGTATCAAACAAATGGACCCCCTTTCTTAACATTAGCATCTACCATGAAATACATTTAGGGCCTAAGTAGAGTGCATTTGATTAGAATGAAAAGAAGATCGATGTCAACAACATAGGGATATGATGTCAGTCATAAAGTGAATAAAGTATAAATAAATACAATGTAATGATTTAAAATATAGATAATGATGAGAAAAAGTAGAGTTGTTATGAAAAGTAAATGTCAAATCAATCATTGCGAAATGAAATTTTCCACGGAATTGAATTCCATGAAAATTAAATCCACTCTACTGCTCAGATCCTAAATTATATTTTGTTTGGGTGCTTAATTTTAAAAATCAGTAAGTAAGAGGGCATCAATAAGGCAAACAATGATGAGCGATCAGGGGTTTCTCTTATAAGGGGTTTTCGTTTAGAAGAAAGCTTCCTTTGAAAGTCCTGGGTATATGAAAAAGAAAGTAAAGGTAAGAGAAAATTTTCCTCTTGGGCAAAATCTTCCTAATAGGTTGACATATGTGTGAGAGATTTTGCGTTGTTAAGTTTGTTCATAGTCAAATTTTAACTCACCATTTTGTAATGCCGTTGGTTTTATTTGATTGCTGTTCTTTGTCAAATTATCCATGGATGTGATTTCTTCTTGTTAATTACTTAAATCTTTTATTTCTTGCAGTTTGTGCATGTGTTTGTGATGTAGAACAATCTCAAGATTGAGAAAATTTTCTTTAATTGCCTCAAATGGGAAGACTGAGGTTTTGCTAGGAACTTTGGGGACTAGGGCTTTTTGTAGAAAAAAGAGAGTTAGGGCTGGAGAAGAAGAAACACTAGGAACTGAAAACCCTAGGAATCACTCCTAGGTCTAGGGAATCACTCTCACACTTCAATCTAAAACCCTAGGAATCATTCCTATGTTCAGGGAATCAATCTCTGGAAACTTAGAAGCTTCATTGACCCTAAAGCTGAGCTAATTTTTGTCCATAACAGACTATTTATAATAAAGCTAGAAAAAATGCAAAATGACAAAAATATCTCAAAAAATTGATAATCCTCTTATAGGTCTAACTAATGTGAGCAGTAAGCTTCCAAAATTATGTTTGATCTCCATAATCTTAGGCCCACTTGAATATTAACCCCATAGACAATCAAATTGGGCTATTTTAGCATCCATTGGGCTTTATTTAATGCCTCAAAAGACGTAAAAAGAATAACTTAAATTTCTAAGAAAACTATAAAACTCAAAACTAATACTCATAATTAATTTTAAAATGGATAAAAACTCTATCTATGCTAGCTCCCACGTGGCTTCCTATCACCATGATGATGCCAAATATTCATTGGGCCACATTTGCTTTTCTTGCAAGTCTTCAAGTGTTGTCATTGATCACCATCTGCTGGATTGCATCATTATTTCATTTTCTTTCATGTAATTTCATAATCATTGGCAGTGTAGTAGTTGTTGGCTGTGGAAGTAAGGCTTTTGTTAATTTGCTTGAATTGGTAACTAATTAGTGTCTGATGGTGTTGGCTGCAATAAATACTAATGATATTCATTGACAGATATTTTTTGACATCAATTGATCTTTTAGTACTTTGGACCAAGTTTATAAAAGGATTAGGAAAATTTTCTGTGTATATTTACAATTAAACAAATGATAGCTGTGTATCTTATTGTGTATTATGCTATATTTAAGTATATGACTAGAATTCCCAGCGGAAACTAGAAAGTTGAAATGGATGATTGGTTTAGATCATGTCATCGATAAAGGTTAATAATGCATCTAATATGGCTCCCTCACCAAGCTCTGGAAATTTCAGAGCTCTTTTCACTTAACTTTGCATTCGATGGATTTTTCTTAGTCTTGACAATTTCATTTGCATGAGAAAGGAGTGTTCTTGTATGCATCAATCTTGGCCAGCAGTTGAAATGACCTGTGTAAAATAGGTGCATTGTACTTTATTAAAGCTGATACGTGCACTGTCCTTATCATTTCTGTGGTAGGTTTCCTTGGTGCTGTATGCTGCTGGCTGCCAGTCCAGGGATCAGGGTTCCTCATTAAAGCCACTTATCACAGGGAACTTCATCCATGACTGGTGCTTCTGAGTCCCTCTATTTTGGTTAACCTTACACCTTTGTTTTTTGAACTTATGTAACCTTGAAAAGGTCTTTTCTTCTTTAGTGGAAGTAGAAAGTTGAAATTGGTGAATTTTTTGTTCCTTCTGGTAGAAATAGGAAGTTGGATCATTACCATTTTTGAAAGGAAACCAGTGAGTTTTCTGGTTAAGTATCATCACAGAATACATGAAGTTGTATGCTTTGAATTCAACTAAAGAAAGAGCAATGTCATGTGACTGAAATCTGTAGAAATATGGGCTTGGATTAATTCTTCTCATGCATGTTGAGCTAACTATTCATTTCAACCTATGATAAACTTCTGAATCTTAGTGATGTGATGAGATTGTGTTTTGTCAATGTAACATGATTTCTAGTGGCCTTGATCTTTATATTCCCCCTCCTTCTTCACCCCCCCCCTCCTCCCCCATTTATTGCTACTGGCTAATCTCTCACATTACACTTGGGGTGCGTTTGGGAATGGCGGAAAGATTGGGGGAAAAAGGAAATGTGGAAAAGTGAGAGAAAAAAGGAGTGATGTGATGTAATAGAGAATAATGATTAAAAATAAAGTAAATAAAGACAAAATAGGCAGGTTTTTTGTATAGAAAGATGTGAAATAATGATCAAAAATATAATTAATAATGAAAAAAGTACGGTTGTTGGGTAGTTAAGATGTCAAATCATATTAAAAGGTATGTAAAAAGAGATGTAAAAAGGTGGAAAAGTTTTCCACCCATTTTTTTCCTATTAACAAACACAGCCTTGGGGTAAAAGAAAGAAGAAAGAAAAACAGTATCTACCTTGAACTTTTTGATGGCGGCAACTCCTAGTGGGGCCATGCCATGAGGCAGCTAAATCTCTCATGCAGCAGTACATGCCATGTGACAGCTGCTCATTCAGCCAGAATTTTCACTATCTAGTTTATGCTTTGTGGCAGTTTCAAGCCATGCCATCCATGGCTATATAGATACCCCATTGCTCCAATTCAAACACACTAGAGAGCTGCTAGAAGTGTGAACCAACAGTAGCAGTAGTTGCAAGGTAGAGTGGGAGAGAGAAGAGAGAAGAAGAGAGGAGAAACAAAGAGAGAAGAAGAGAGGAGAAACAAAGAGAAAAAAGAGAAGAAAAGGTGTATTGTAATTTTCTTTCTAATTATTGTTCTAAGTGAGAAGTAATTAAGGAATGATAATGGGTAATTCAATTGATGTAATAGTTCCATATGTCGGCAAGCCACCAATTTCGTCGGATCAGGGAAAGGTGAATAGGCTTGTATTCCCTTATGTGGTTGACCTAGCTGACTATGAAGGATTAGCATTTTCACTTAACTTGATTATGTATTAACACATCTGATACTCACCATGTGCTTTCTCATTCCTTAATTTGATTTTCATTTTTATTTCCAACATTGGTATTAGAGCGCCACTTTACGTGTGATTTTGACAATATGAGGAGCTGTAATTTTATGACACTATTAACATTGATTGAGTGTGTATACATTCCTTTTTTTTCTCTTTCACAACTAAATTATTTGAATTATTATGCATTTATGTCCAATGAATTTGATTACTTTTAGTTTTCCAATAAATCATGTCACGGAAATGGCTAGGGTTAACAAAATATATTTTAGCAGTTGAAGTGTGTGTGTGTGTGTGTGTGTACATTCCTTTTTTTTCCCTCTTTCACAACTAAATTATTTGAATTATTATGCATTTATTTCCAATGATTTATATGGTTTTAGTTTTCTAATAAATCATATGTTATGGAAATGGTTAGGGTTGACAAAATATATTTTAGTAGTTGTTGAAGTGTATATGTGTGTGCGTGTATCTCTCTCTATGTATGTATGTATGTATGTATGTGTGTGTGTGTGTGTGTGTGAAGCGTGTATGTGCATGCGTGTGCATGTGTGCGCACATTTAAGAGCAGCTTAAAAATTGTTTTTTTTCTTGCTTATTCTGAAAGTATGCATCAAGTAGCAAACATCTTTGTTTTGAGATGTTTTTATCTATTATTTGTTTTTGGTTCAATAGGTGGTATGGGATACAGCTGAATCCTCATGTTATGGGAATTGACCTCAAGTATGTGAGACCATTTTCAATTTTCTCTGTGTTTTCCTTCTCAAGTCGGTAGATTTGAAAAATGCTGGCTTTGCATGTAGTTGATTCCCAGGTCAAATCAATCTAGTAATCTTTTTGTGCATAATGGCTCTAGGTAACTTACTGACATCTATCCACTTTTAATTCTTTAAGAAAAGAGAGATTTACTTAATAAAATCCATTTTAACCTTTTCCTCAAAAACCTTTTCAGAACACAAACTTCATATTGAATTTTGCTAAAACATATTTTATTCATATCTGATAGAGTTTATGACCATGTTGCCCTTGAGACTAGTCTTGCAAATTCCTTGTTACAATATCTTCAATGGAAATGTGTGCTGAAGTCATCAGGTGAGCTCCACACCTTCAGGATTAACTTAGGATCCCCTTAATTTCTTTGTATTATCCATTCCAGTAATCAAAACTGGCTTAAGAATAAAAAAGGACCAATACACGAATATGGTCAGCCTACTGAAAAACTTTGGTGGATATCATTGTCAATATTTATTTACTATGGACCACATAATCCTGAAATGTCTTTAAGTGTTTACCTTGTGACAATAAAGGAATTGACCCATTTGATGGTGGTATTTGGTGGGCTCACTTATTAGTTCATGTACATCATTTCCACTAGTACCCTGCATCGTTTGTCATTTTGGCCATATTTGAAACATTTAATTAGGTGCTGTTTGTCAATAAAAAAAATGGAGAAAATTCCTTTTTCCTCTTTTTCCAATCCCATTTTAATTGATGTCATGTTTACCTACAACCGCCTACTCTAACTACCTTTTTATTCACCATTATCTATATTTCCAATTATTACCCTCTATCAAAAAGTCTATCCATTTCATCTTTATTTATTTTATTTTCAACCATTGTCCCTTATCCACTTTATTTTTTATTCATTACCCCTTATCTTGACATTATTTCATCCTTTTTCATTCCCTTTTTTTCTACTTTTTCTTTCTCTTTTACTGATTTACAAACAGTTAGTGTATAAAGTATTTCCTTACCTGAACCATAACTGCTATATACAGTATTTCCTCACTTCAACCGTAACTGCTTCAATCCAGAGATGACATTCCACAAAACCATTCTATCCAACTGATTAATCTTCAAAATTCATAAAGCATTTTTAGAAACTTGTCACGGTCAGCATTTGGTGTGCACATGGTGTGCTTGATTGTAAAATGCCTGTTTCTGGGGTATGCAATCTGATCCACAAATAGTTGAATGATTTTATATTGCATTTAGATCATGTGAGCGATGTGTAGAATGTCATGATTTTATAGGATGACAGTATTCATAGTTTGGTGAACTTATGTTGCATCAAGATGTTTTAGAGATTTTCTTGATCAGCTCATGCTCTAGTCATAATTCTTTTTAGTATAATTTTTGTTTTAAGCATATGTATTCTTCTCATGTTTAAGATCCTTTGCCCTTTTGTAGATTTTTCTTTGTTAGAGCTGGAATGATGGGATGGCTGCTTATCAATCTTTCTGTTTTAGCCAAAAGCATTGAAGTTGGCAACATGCACCGTTCAATGATCCTTTATCAGATTTTTTCTTTGGTATGTGCTGCTTTTGTTATGTCGTTTTCTCCAGAAAGTATTAGGAGTTTGTTTGATTTACACATGTAAATCTCATTGCCTGTGCAGATTAGATCAAAGCACCTTTTTTGTATGGTTTTACACCTTGCTATTTACATTCATAAATGGTAGAAGTAACTCTGTACCTCTTTCTATACGAAAACACTTTATAATATACCCTACTTTATTTCACCACCTTAAGAAAGACCGGCCATTTTTCTTGCAATTAAATAAGAGGTTCATCCAATCCAACTGATTTGAGAGAATTATGCAATTAAAGCCTGGCTGTGCATGATTGATAGTCCATTTCATTGTGTGGATCTCTCTACTGTCACATATTCCACTGAAAAACCAACCAGCAGTTGGATCATCCGGTCAAATTGATCTGTTAATGGTGTGCAACAAAAAAAATTGCTCCAAATAGTGGAGAAGGTTCTTGATTGATGCTTAGAGCTCTCTAATGTATGCAATGTGGGGTAGTTTCTCAAATGACTTATCTAATAGTTTAGGATAGCAAAGCAAAAATGATTTCAGAGAATAAGCAATGAAAGCTGGCCCTGCACAATAGACAATCCATGCTGATGCTGCCTTACTATGATCAATTTGGATCATTCATTTGCCATGCCATCAATCAAAGATGGGCCTACCTGATTGAAGACTCCCAGCAAGGCTCCAGTATAATATATGAATTTCTGACACTCCATTTCCAGATTGCTAACCAAGCAATTGGCATCATCCATTCAAATTTTTTTGCGAGGGATGGAAATCAATCATAGGCCCTTTATGTGGCCTACATCAGCACTTTAACCTCTAGTATGCCTAATGTTTGTTTTCTAATCAGTGACCACTATGGTCACCAGATCAAAATGCTTCTACCTCTCTGATGCTAAATATGCATTTTCTACATTGACAACCATCAAGATCACCCAATCAAGTTGATATGAGAGAGATGGATCCAAGGCTGACCCCACATGTCAGTACTTCTTATATATTCCATATGGGTCATAAATTCATCAAGCGAAAGAGTGCTTCCTGGCATGGATTGATTACTATGTCAAAACTTCATCTTGCAATTTTTTGAATATTTTGTTGACAAATTTGCCCAACGCATCACCTGGAATTACTGATTCTTTTCCTCATCTTATATTCAGCTGTATATTCTGGACTATTTCTTTTATGAGGAGTACATGACTTCCACGTAAGCCTATCACCTGCTTTTTTGTATTGTATGGATCTGGACAATTTTATCTGAAATTTCCCCTGCGTATGATATTTTTTTTATTGTTATTAATATTATTTTTTGTCTGATAAACTATTTTGCTTGTCATTCTTCCACAATTATACTGATTTGCTAACATGGAGATGACTCCCATTCATTTTAAATTTTCTTGATGCATGGTTGCTGTTCAATGCTTAATTCTCACTTAAGTGTCATATTGGTGAACTACCACCTTACTTTTGACCAATTAATCATAATGTCAAATCTCATATGGAGTTGCATTTTTGCTTTGTACTTCAAAAATTGGAATTTTCAGCTCCATGATTCTGTGATTTGTCCAAATTTGTCGTGGAGGAATTATCCAAAGAAAAGGAAAGCAAGTTAATTTTTGTGGTTCTGAATAAGATCATGATGCATACTTGTTGACAATCATACATTTTAATTATGGAGACCTAGTTCTTTTTTTGTTCAATTCAAGTCACGAGGAATTATTTCAATTAAGAAATTTCAATACAATTGTTTTCAATAAAAAATTGAGCAATGGCATCCATGGTACAAAAATTGAGACTTTTGGTTCATTAGACATCCCAAGATGTTAATCGAAAATGCTCCTGGAATGTTCTCAAACAGGATAATAACAACTTGTCACAGTGGGGGGCTGAAAATTGTCAACGAAAAATAGAAATATAACATCTATACATGCTAAACAAGTAAGATTCCCAAGAGTGGTATCGGTTATCTTAAAATTGATAACTTTGAGGTCATTGTCTGCCCTGGTGGGACCAACTGGACCAGTGGTCCAATTCATTGAGCAATGGGGCTCACTCCTGCAAAATAGAAGCATAAGCATATTAGCATTCTGCCAATTCATGACGATCAGTTGCTCCACCCTGACATTAGCTTTCTTTTCAGAATGACTTATTACTTATCCATTTACTTGGCTTGTGAGGATTTGTCAACTTTGGCTTCGATATTTGATCCCACTTTGATCGGTTTGTATGTTTATTATCTTTTTAAGATGGGACATCATTGCTGAGAGGCTGGGTTTCATGTTGGTCTTTGGAGACCTAGTTTGGATTCCTTTCACCTTCAGCATACAGGCATGTTGGAAGTCCACCTTTATCCTTGATGTCTTTACTTTACTTTGGATAGGGCTTGTTGTGTCCTCATCCTGGAAAGAGAGATGCAATCCATGTGTTGATGAAATCATTGTTTACAATATCTGTATCATTGAATAAATTGATACCTTGGGAGGTGCTGATTATTGATATAAAAAATGATGTGTTAAAGTATCATGCGGATATGGATATTTTTCCAATGAATATTTAAGAGATAGATGCAAATTCAAATGGCTAAAAACAGCAAAAATAGCATGAATATCAAACTTTTTATATGGTTCAAAAAATTTGATCTGATAGAAATGATTTACTGTATGCAACAAAAATGGGTTTCGATAATGGAAAACCAAGAACTATTATCTATTTATTTATGTTATTGATATACTACACGACCTCCTTGCTACCAAATATAGAAAATATTTTTAATGCATGGGATATTGTGGGATATTTTATGGGGATACATTTGCATAATTATATTATATCATCAACATGCCAAATGGACATTGTTAGGACATCTCTCAAGATATAATGGATTTTGTTAACATTGGATGGAACTATTGTCCTCTCAAGTTGATGACACATATGCATAGACATGGAACTATTTCTTTTCTTTGATATTTTCTGTTACTACTATGTTTGTGCATTATGTCATGGATAGAATTGCATAGGATGGGTCTGGTAGCCCATGGATTTTGAGCACGATTTGGATCTCCTAGCAAACCCATGAATGGGCTTGGGCTTGGCATGCAAAACGCTATCACTTTTCAGGTCTGGAGTGGACTTTGAGTGTTTAAGCTCAACCTCAGTTTCTTTGCATAATAATTACTTTTTACTGCTGTTTCTAAATGTTCCTTTTTATTGATACATTAGATGTCATCATTTAGTTATAGTTGGGTATGAACCATATAACTAAAAAATTGTAAAATGTTAATTGAAAAGGGCTAGACCAGTTAGTGTCTGCAACTAATCTAGCCTGAGATAACTCTTTCCCAAGGCATGGCTGAGCTTCTATATGTTTGGTTGAGGTTCAATCAATTTGGGTTTAGATTTGGTTATTTTTCAGTTAGGGTGGGTATGGTCAAAGCATGACTGGTCCATTGGCTGGCTAAGATGTGATTTTAAGGTAGTCTTCTTCTTTCTTTCCTTTTCTCTGAGAGATAAATAATACAGCTAGAGATTGATACCCAGAAAGTTCACAGACGTGAATTCATTCCTCATAATTTATCAAACAATCAGGATGTTTGACCTTATATTGGTTGTAAAAAGAAATATTGTTTCATCTAAATTTATAACAATGATAGGTGTGTCACATGCAATAGAGAGGAGACATGTCATTGAAAGGGGATTCAATTTGTGGCTCCATAGGAACCAATCAAGGGGATTGAATCTGTGGTTCCATAGGAACCAAATATACATAAAATACATGATGCATGTTCATCTTAGTTATGCTTGCTTGTGAATTGTATCATCAATGCTGCTGTCTCTGTCAATTTCTTCAGTAAATGCCTTGTCTGTCTTTGTTTCAGATGTTTGACTGTGCTGGAATGTTGTCCAGGGTTGGTGGCTTTTGGGAAATAAAGTGGAGCTAACAAGAGCAGCTGTTATTGCCAACTGCATTGTCTTCTTAATTGGGTGGGCATATCTCACTATTACACACTACTTGTAGGAACCTTGTTGATTTTATTGAAATTCACTGTAAGAGACTATTCCATGCTACATTAGGAATTTTTAGGTTCTTAATTCTCATTGCTACTTCTATTCACGTATAAAAGTAATGCCAAGTTGGCTGCTGGAACAAAAATTTTGACAAAGTTCATATCATGAACCCTATGACATGACATTTTGAAGAGCAAAGTATCAGAACCCAAAACCCAATAATACCTTTATGTTTAGTTGAGATGAGTTTTAGGTGATGATGATGAAATGCATCTCACTATAAGTGACAATATTCCAGCATGCTGAATGCTCGGGAGCTTTTCCTTGAAAGTAGTTGCATTTGGACACATGGCTAGTGTCATTTGTGTGGATTGCCCTGCCAAATTGGTTACCTAGAACTGAAAGTAATCCTAGGTGGGGTCCTTCAAAATGGAAGATAGTGATTTGACCATTTTTCTTTTCCAAAAACAGTCTGGCTCACCTTTTTTCTTTTGATTATTGATTTTTTGGATAAGATAATTTCTGTTTAGTATCAACTTTCATTAAGGTTGGTTAATGAAGGATGTTTTGGTCCAAATGAGGGTTTTAATGAGAGAATATCAACTGCCCATGTGTCCAAAGCTTAAACGCAACTTGGAGCATGGAAGGTTCTGAAGTGCTCAGCAAACAAAATCTCTTCCCCTTCCCTCTTTAAGTGGGGAATCGGTTTAGTCATTTTAGCTATTGGTTTTATTAGTTCCAATTTTTTCACTAACTGCCTTTGTATTTTGTAGTTATCGAGTTTTTAGAGGAGCTAATAGGCAAAAGCATGTATTCAAGAAGAACCCTAAAGCTCATATATGGGGCAAGCCTCCAAAAGTTATAGGAGGAAAGTTGCTTGCTTCAGGTTACTGGTAAGAACATTCTGTGCATTCTTGCTTCTTTATTAGTTCATCACCTCCTTTGGTACTCTCTCATCTAGTAATTGATTTGACACTCTTGCAACTGTTGTGCAACAAAGTTTTTGTATCATCCACCTTAGCATAGCCTCAGGTCAGGCCTTGAATTTGACCTGCTTGTGGTTTCAGGTGGCTGATTTCATTCCTGAATGATGTTCTTCTAGGCTGGTCAATTAGTAACTTTTCTCTGAGAATTCTAAAAATATTTGATCTTATTTTATTTAATCATAATCAAGTAGCTGCTGCTGATGATAATTATTATAGGTGATATCTTTTGTTATTATGATTACTTTTAATCTGTACAATGATGAGTGCAATCTCAGGCATTAAGCACACAGAAAAAAGATGAGTTTTTCTTTTTTTTATTTTTTTTTATCATCAACCTAATAGGCCATTATAAGTTTGGGAAATTTGTCTTATGCTGATGATATTTCCTTCAAAATTACATTCTGGTATTCCGGTAAATCTTTCCATGATTCTTCTTTACTTTACAAACTAACAAGAATTGCTTAAGACTCCCCCTAACAAATGATACAAGCTAACATAGTTCATGCACAAATCATATGAACCTTCCTAATAAGCAACTTTTCCCCAACATCATATGATATGGCGTAGCTTAAAAACAAAGCAAAGAAGTCCAGCTTTGTTGTGTTCATCATCTCTTTGTTGGAAAATGATACTTAGCCTTTATAGGCATGACTTTTTTCCACTCATTAACTGGAAAGTGATCACTAGTTTGTTTACAAACACGGAATTCCTCTGTTTAATCATGATGTGAAATTCTTGTTTGACCAATCAGATGCTTTTTGTAGCTGTCTCTGACGCTGGCTGTTGTTTTCACCATTTTAAATAGAACCTCTAATTTTCAAAAACTTCAGAACCAAACTCCAGGTTTCTGTTCTACTTTATGTAATCACTCTCTGTTAGTTTAAACTTGTGCATTATAATGTTTTACCAAATAGCAAATATTGATACTTGATTGTAACTGGCCAATTTTTTCCAATGACGTCTGTTCCACAGTGACAGCAGAAAGGAGATGTGGGATGAAAAATATTACCAATTTGTAGAATTGTCCATATAATTAGCGTTTTATGTTTATCTCAAGCATGTTGGCCTTGTTGATTTCAATTAGCCCATTTGTTAGGGAAAAAAAAATCTGGTGAGCTATATAAATGAAATCATTGTCCAAAAGTGATATTGCTATTATTATTTTTAAATAGCAATTTTATAATTATCAATTATGACTGTTGGCCCTATTCTTTAGAGAGTCGTGACCTCAACTAATGCCAGTCACACCCATTGTAGCAAAGTGCACCAGTATCAAACATCAACCTTTGATAGGGAATTTATATAAACTCTTTAAGTTCTACTAGCACTATCCAGCTGCTAATCTCATCCCATGGCACTTATCTTCCACCATCATTTGGAAGGTTCAAATAGTTATCTACAAGATTTCGAAATGTCCAAAATTTTGTATACAATCATTCTGTTGGTTTATCTATCAGCCTAAACAAGCCAAATAATTTCCTGAGTTCATTGGATGCTCACGTCACATTGATTGTTTCTAGATTGCTATAGCTATAGCTGAAAGCTCAAAATCCTTGTTCGTGTACTTTCAAATAGTGTCAACTTTTATTGACAATTACTGCTATCAACAGTTTCGTACAACTAGACAGTGCAGTCGAAAAATAACATGCAAAGTGTGTATTCCATGAGGTATTATTAAATTAACACAGTCACATATATAGAATATAAAACCTAAATTGTGACGAATGGATATCTTAGATCTCTTAGCTTTCTCCTGCAATTTTATGTAAACATACACATGTATGTGTTTGATGATATACTTGCTTGTGAATAGAATAGAGAGAACTGTTTGTTTGGATACTTAGAAATGGGAGGAAAAGGTGTAAAAAAGGTAAATTCTTCTGGAAAATGGGAGGAAATAGAATTAAATGTAATGATATGGAAAAAGTAGGGTTGTATAGATAGTTGGGATAGTTAAATGCTTCATCAAAATAAAGGAGATGGGAAAGTGGGCGGAAAACCTTTTCATCACTTCCCCATTTCCAAGTATCCAAATAGGGCCTTACAATTTTAGGGAAGGGAAAATGACCTTCCAAAAACTGGAGGCTAGCATTTCTTGAAAGAGTGAAGACAAGGGGAAAAAAAAACGCAAATTTGAGATTTGTTTTTCTAAAAAGTGCTTTTTGCATTACTATCTATGAATCCGTTTGTAAGAAGCTCATGCAATCAGTTTCTGTTGTTGACTCATCAGAGACCATTTTAATTTTCTGCAGGGGAGTTGCTAGGCACTGCAATTACCTTGGGGACTTGTTGCTGGCAATATCATTTAGCCTACCTTGTGGAGCTAGGTAATTTCTCCAACTGGTTACTACATGAAAAGGTTGAATGAAACGAAACAAAGCATAGGAAAAAAAAACTCTCAGATCGACAATTTTCCAAGTTTTGCTGATGGTTGATGGACCGGTCCATTAACCTGATAGGCTTCACATTTGATAGGGATCTCAGAAAGCTCCTTTATTGGAAGACTTGCAAAAATTGTATATTCCACATTTAATTGAATGAAAGCTAATAACTGAAGGGGAGTGATCCTTTAATCTGGTGATACCGATGGGGCAAGACTGAGATTCCCAATCATCAATAACTAATGGACTCCAGTGGCTAAAATTGAAAAACTAAGCATATTTCTGACTCCTATAGTACCCACTTGGGAGCCCTGATTGGGCAATCATTCCCATAACATCTTACCTGCTCTTGCAGTTCTTTAGTTCCATACTTCTATCCATTGTATCTTCTTATTTTACTGTTATGGAGAGAGAGAAGGGATGAAGCTCGGTGTGCACAGAAGTACAAAGAAGACTGGAAAGAATACAGTAAGCTTGTTCCATGGAGGATAGTGCCTTACTTGTACTAGAGATGAATAGCGGGATTTCTCTCGTTAAGCCCTTTTAGAAGATGTGCAAGTAATATCCTCTTGCAAGAAATGAGCCGTTGATTTCATGAATTCAATGCCATGATGCTAATCATATGGATTTGTGGGGGGAAAAAAGAAACTTGTATGACTACATGAATGGGTATCCCGTCATCATAATGATATAGATTTTAGTTATCACATCAATGGTAAGAAAAGCGAATCTAATGCAAGTGCTTTTGTTTGATTGTTCAAGAGATCAATGTTAAGTCTCGTCCTTGTTAGTGAGTTTGCATTCTAGTAGTCATGCATGCTTTGTTAGGTAATGAATTTTCTACTAATTTTGAAATCATTCGAGCTGTCTATAATCTACGTTCCCCCATTCTGTAAGGCGTTCTTGCGAGTCTTTGGCAATACTAGTTAACGTTTGGGGATAGATGCAATTGCCCATGCAATCTGTTCAAGGTTAGCATTCATTTGTGGGCACTTGCGGAAACTGCAGGAACAAAAAATTCATGTGAAGCCAGCTCTCTCCTTCTACCCCAAATTCGATTGCTTAGTTTGGTTAGTAATCCTAATGGCTCTAAATTAAATGCAATATGGAGTGTATATTCAACCACTGTTAGCAGTTTATTGGAAAATTTGGTAGAAGTACGGTTATTTAATCAAACATTTTGATGAAGAATATCGATTCTTTCATCTTTAGATCCACGCATCCATGTTCTAGTCTCATTTATCGAGGATGAAATTCTCATTTAGTTCGTGAGTGCTGGGCTGGCAAGTTGAGATTTTTTTTTTTTAAATTAAATTTTATTCAAATTTTAAAATAGCTGTAAATGTCTAATTCAAAAGCCTGTATTCAGAGTAATTATTAAAACTATGACGTCAATGTATTTACACAATGCAAGATTTTCCATAATATTTTTAATTAGAACTGTCAGAAAATTAAGAAATATTCTGCGGTCAGTAGATTGACTTGCCTGCATTTAAATTTGATTTGTCAAGGGCCAAATTCCTTTAAATGGCTGAAAGTAGGTGAATCTGATATTTTGCCCAAATGTTTCGATTTTCTCCAGATTCGGAGATACGAATTGTAAATTCCTGATGCAATGGTTCACTGAGATCGAGTCTTGTGGCATGTTTTGGATGCGTTTCTAGACTAGAAACGACGAAAATTGAAAATATCTTACTGATTTGGATTCTTGTTAAAACTAACTTCTGACGTTGATTTCTCCTAAAATAATCAAAATTGAAAATGTCTTCTTCTTCTTCTTCTTTCTTCAATGACCAAAGATAGGAGGAAGCATGCCAAAAGGGGAATCATGCAGCAAGAGTTCTTTCAATCAAAGGAGAAAGCCTTTTGAGGGGGATGGGATGGTTGTCTTCTCACAACAGAGGGCGGGGTAGTGAATGGCGATTATAGGTTTTGACGGTTTTCCTTCTCCTCTCTCAGACGAAGCAAGGCTGGGAGAGAACGTTTGAAATACTTGTGATTGCTTGATCGACGATCCGTCCTGTCAATCCCACAAGTCATTGTTTCCTTTGTTCACCATCGGCATCTAATCATCTGAACTTCGACTCCTTCAGTCCCAACAATGCTTGCTTATTGCTTAAAATTCTGTATCATTGATTGTTCTCAGATGTTCTTCTTTTTCTTCAGCAACTCACGATTATTGCTACCAATAACGGTTGCGGTACTAAGGTGAGGACCAGTCATCATCAAGCAGATGTTGCAGCATGAACAGATGAGATGTTTCGAGCAGTGTGGCCAGTGAATGATAATGGGGAAGATGGGTTAAAATACTTGATGATATGCAGCAGGTAGTCACAACTAGGATTGAGTAAGAGCAATTGGGGAAGAAGGAATTTTGGGATCATTTTATGTATTTTAAAAAGATATTTGAAGCACTTTCATTGGAGTATACCTCGTGATAAAGTATATGTTTTAATGAAGTGGAGTGGAGCATGCAAGCTTTGGTCCGTCTGCAAATGCTGCCAAAGTTTGTATAGGCTGGTTGCAATATTTTGAACCATATAAGAAGATATGAAATATTGAGAAAAACTTGTAGGTACATCTGCACACAACTCATAAAAAAATCTACCGAAATTCACCTAAAATTCACAATTATCTTACGGGCTTCACGTGGATAGATTGCAACTTTTCAATTGGTCTCAAATTTGGATAATCTTGGGCCTATTTAAAAGATAATCCAATGGGCCATCATATATAACTCTTTTCATGCCAAACGACCATACTTTTGGTGTTTCTAAAGTTTCCTATAGGGAAATGTACCAAAAATACAAACAAAAATAATAACAATTCATAATAAAATTTATGCCTCAAATACCAAATTCTTATGACTCTTTGGACCTGAATTAAGATTGCTCTAGAAATACATAAAATCATAACTTGACTATAAATTTTGATGGGATTGACCCATTAGGCCATTAATTCGGCCTAAATCATCAATCTAGATGAATTGAATCATGCATAAACAACCATTCAATAGAACTTAGAATTTCCACTTTAATCGTGCATAAACAGCCAACCAAAATAACCAATGCTAACATAGAATCATAAATTGCTAGGATAAAATGGAGAAATTTCCATATCCATGCCCATCTTGTGCCGACAATCTCAGATCGATGCCAATCTTTTCACTTTTCTCAAATTCGTGCCTAAGCTTTCTGTTTCCTTTCCAAATTAATGCTCGACCTCGCCGAACCTCGCCGGACCTTGCTGAACAAATATTTTTTAAATAACGATGATCATAATACACCCCGAGAGGTTGGATTTGGGTTTTCTACTCGGCGCTAGAATCATTTCATTTTCCCTCCTGTGTTGTTCTTGCTCCCGCACCTCTCAAATCTCCCTTCTTCCTCCTTCCCGCACCTCCTCTAGCATCGAGTTTCTCCTTCCCAAACTAACAAGGTAAACCTTAAGTGTGCTTTTGCTTGTGGGAGAGACGAAGAAACCGTCATCAGCAGCTCCTTTCTACACCTCATAAAGCGCAACCTGCTTGCCTCTCTTAGTGAACTCCTCCCACAGAACCATTGCCATTTTGCTCTCAAGGCAATCTCTCTCTCTCTCTCTCTCTCTCTCTCTCTCTCTTTCTCTCTTTCTCATTGAAAGGGAAGTCTTCCTTGATAAGAGGGAGCAGGAGTTGCTTATTTCTTGACTTAGAAATCTTTTACTTCTGCATTCATAATAGTTAAAATGATACATAAATTTTACTCTCATGCATCTCTCTTCTTGTTTAGACTCATTCAAAAACCCGATAGCTTAAGAAGCTTTCCACTTAAGAAGAATGTGTTGGAAATATCAAAGAATCTTTTACTACAAAATATTTGTGTTCCATTGAAACTAGAAAACTAAAATTTTCTTTGAAACCCCATTTTTCAAGAGTAGTTGATTCTGCTAGTCATTTTCATAACTGCCTAAATGAATACCTAAGGTAAACTCACTGCTGCTTATTCTGAAACTGACAGTGTAGTTGCCAAGTTCTGAAAGAAAGATTAATACAAATTGTTTCTTCATTATATTTCATTAAAATGATGCATGTATAAAATTGATTTGCTGTTGTTTGCACATTGAACTTGTTTCTTCAAGCCAAGGTTCGTGGATCTTGTTCCTTCATATTTATCTATTGAACTTGTTACAAACTATTTAAATTGCAATTAACTGAAACTGAAGAGAAGTATCAAAGAGGCAACTATTACAGTTGTTCAAGGTAGGCTCAAAATAAAGAGCATTTTGGTTAAATAATTTTTTTAAAAATATTTTTCTAAAATAAGATACCATCGAAAAAGATATAAAAAGAAGCAAAAGAGGAGCAATGTTGGCTTTCGAACCCACATACCTTTGTTCACAGAATATAATCTGAAGGCAAAAAGAAAAGGGAGATTTCAGAGAGTATCAAGACTGCGACCTATGTGAGAGAAATGAGCATGAGTTGAACAAGGAAAGCTATGATCGGAAGAGTAGTGAGCGTTGGGACTCTTGCGGCCGCTGCTCCTGAGAAGCCGAAAAGGAGAAGGAGAAAAAGTTTTGGTGTCGAGTGATAAAAAGCCCTGAACAGATTTCTTTTTTTTACTATCCACATTAGGGTATTATCATCATCAAATAAAGAAAATCCATCATCCGACGAGGTCCAACATCATCAGGTACAAATTTGGAAATGAGAGAGAAATGTTGGGCATGCATTTAGAAAAACAAAAAACTTGGACACGCATGGTTCTGTGAGCAAAATGCTGGCACCAATTTGAAAAAAATCCGGACAAAACGCCACCATGTCCCGCCCGACGCCACCCTCGTTTTCTCCGCGGTACAACCGGCTCAGCAGGGAAATGAAAAAAAAAAAAAAAACCGCGTTGCCTGCGGTCCCGCGCGACTCTACTCTGGTTTCTCCTCTATGCGGCAGGTGCGGGTGTGTGTAAACACCGTCTTCCCACCGGCCATCGACGACAGCCTCCTTATCCGACATCTCCAGCCTGACTCCGACGGCCAGCCCGCCCGACGCCCCTCGTTTCTCCTCTCTGTGGCAGTGTGCGGCTCTCTGTGCGTAAAAGAAAAGGGAAGCTTGCCGCCACTGTGCCACACCGTCTTCCCATCGGCCATCGACGACAGCCTCCTCATTCGACTCCTGATTCCGACGGCCGCGCTTGGTCATTTTCCGGCGAGACAGATTTTTGCGAAAGGGGAAAATTAAATATCCCCATAAATCCAAAACCGGTGGGGTCGTCACTCTTCAGCTCTGGCGTCTCCTTCTACTCCGGCGAGCAACTCCTTAGCAATTAGATTGTGTACAGCAATTAGCAATTCTTGGGCTATAAAATCATTGCATCATGCATAATATAATTATTGTATTATTTAAATTTTATAATATTTATATATTTTTAAAATACTAAACTTTACGACATCATCATTATATAATGATGATGGCGTGGTTCAAATGAATGTTCAACGCGTTCCGACCGAACCAGCTTGTTGCCCGGTTCAGGTACCAGTCCAGTTTTGATAATACTGCCCAATATTACCGACAATCTTCCTTTCTTTGTGTAAAGGGCATTGCTTTCTCACCTAAAAGCAGGAACCCCAGTTGCCATGTGTCAAGTACATGCAGAAAATTGCTTCACAGCAACGCCCACCTTGTTGCAGACAACATGCTCGATGAAACTTGGGCGACTGGTCTACAGCTGAAAGAATGTTCTGGCACTCCTGGACGGAAGCTAAACCATGGTGTCCGTACTAGGGTTTACGAAGTTATTGGAAAAAGCGAGGAACTTGGTTCCATGCGCTGCTGCCAGACTGCTTACAACCATCTCATGAAATATTTCTCGCGCGTTGGCAACTTCAATGAAGTTGTCCGGCTGTTTCGGGAGATGAAAGAGGTATCAAAGGTTGAACCGAACATCCTGTGCTACAACACTCTTCTCAACTCTCTTGTGGTTGGGAATCGTCTTGACCAAGTCAATCTGGTATTTGAGGAAATGATTGCTTCAGGTGTGACGCCAAACGTCTCAACGTATAATATTTTGGTAAAGAAATATTCTTGCTACTCTGATCAGTTTGAGTTCGCATGTGATATCATCAGGAGGATGTCAAGTAGTGAGTGCTTGCCTGATGTAAGGACGTACTCAATATTGATAGCAGGCCTATCTCGGGTAGGAAGAATAAGTGAAGCTTTTGATGTTTTGAGTTGGATGGAGGAGAAAAACTGCCATCCGAATGTTTATACGTATACACCAATCTTGCATGCTCTTTGTTCCAAAGGAAGATTAGAAGATGCTAAAACGCTGATTCAATTTATGGTGCACAGTGGGTGCCAGCCAAATGTTGTCACATACAATTGTTTGATTGACGGGTTTTGCAAGAATAGAGATTTCAGTGAGGTGGAAGTGATTTTGGGAAGCAGTCGTTCCTTGGAATGGAAGCCCAATGTAGCTACTTACAACATTTACATAAGTGGCCTCTGTAGAGCAGGCAAGTTTCTGGAAGCTTATAAGCAGTTAGAAATAATGTTAGAACACAGATTACAACCTACAATTGTGACTCTGAATATTCTTCTTGATGGCCTCTGTCATGATTCAGGGATTCATGAGGCTAAGAGTCTATTGGATAGGAGTACTGAATTGGAATGGGACGTTGGTGTTGTGGGCTACAATACTGTGATGAGTGCATTCTGTAGGAACAGAAGCTGTGAGGATGTTTTGAAGCTTTTGACTTGTATGCTCAAGAGGGGGATTGCACCTAATTCTAGGACATACAATATTGTGATTCATAGCCTTTGCAAGGTTGGGATGGAAAACGATGCTAGATGGATTGTTGAGCAAGGAATTTTTGTTGCAAATATTGTTACTTATAATACTTTGATTCATGCATTTTATCAGGTGGGAGATGTTCTTGAAGTTCATAGGTTATTTGCTAGAATGATGGTGGAGAAGATTGCCCCTGATATTTTCACATATACCACCATAATCCGTATTCATTGTAAGGAACAGAAATTCGAAAAAGCAATTGATGTTTTTGCTGACTGTATTAGAAGTGGTTGTTTCCCAGATTTGGTTGCATACACTACTATGATTGATGGGTTGATTAAGCATGGACAGTTTAATGAGGGATTAAAGCTGTTAGATAGAATGCTGGGGCAAGGGCTGGTCCCAAATGCTGTCCTTTGTGACTTGTTAATCAGGGCATTCTGTAGGGAAGGCTTTTGTAATGGCAGGAAAATATCTCACATTTATAATTTACTGGATAAAATGCTTGTAAGGAGATGACTGTAATGTGATTGGAGTGCGTCATCTACTGAGACAACTAATCTTATCTTCGTTTGAGAGTGTGAACCGAAGGTATGTTTGCCATTTTCTATGCAAAGAACATTCTTTTCATTATTTAGATTTTAAGTACTTTTTTTATTTGTTAAGGCAACCACAATCTCCATTACTTAACCTTGAATTGGTATTTGATTTTCTGACAGGAAGTTAGTCTCTGCAGTTATTGTGGGACTTCTTTAACTAATGTTACCTGGTGGAGTTACTCAACATATTTTAATGTGGAAAGAATGTAGGTAACATTTTAAAGCTTTTCTTGCATAGAAATTTCATTTATAATTTTGTAAATATAGGATCTTGTAAATTTCATTTATAAGACCAGTGTACCTCTGCTTGTATGGAACAGGGAATGTTAAGAGATCTTGGCTGCTTGTTATGGATATTTGCAATTAATGTGTGTTATAATTTCCATGATCATCCTTGTTGTTGTTGCTATTGTTGCTGTTATTATTATTGTTATTTTGGTCTTTGTTTCATGCAGGCATTAGGCTGCACATTAATCAGATGGGTTCTAGATGGGCCTCCCAATTTGCGTGTTTAATTTATCATGCCACTGTTTTCAAAGATCCTTCCCAGCAGTTCTGATAACGTTTCTTGTGCTATCTTTGTAGCTGGATGACTTTTAACAGTTTATAGATTACTAATTGGTCAATGTGGTTTTGTTAGTTTGCAGCATCTGCTTTGAGGGCCATAGTCTGTGATAGCTTTGGACTTACCGGGTTTCTAGGCTAATAGATTTTTAGGTCTTCGTAGGAGTGCTTTCCTTCATTTGTTAACCTTTAGGATTGATTTCTTTTATCTGTTAACCTTGTCATTATAGCTTTCTTAGATGGTCAATTAGCTGTTGATTATTCCCTTCAGGCTAGAAGTTTTATTCTTTGATTTGGACATGTATGAGCACATAAAACTACTATGATTTATTCCTTCTTTTAATTACTTTGTTTTTTGCTAATGGAAGGATGTGCTTTCAATTCTTGAGATGAAATCAAGATTCTATCTGTGTGGGATTCAGAGGATTTTTGGGACAATGCTTTAGGTTTTGTGTGCTAAAAGTCCTTATATCTTTTATTTGATACTTTGGGTGGGTGGAAGATATGTCTTTTGGCATTTTCTTGTAAATGGGAGTTTGGAAATCCACAAATGGTCTGATTCTAGAAGTTTCCAAATTGCCTTTTCTCATTAGTAGACAAGAAATCATTGAATATCTATTAGTTGGCTTCTTATCTGAAGGTTCTGAGTACTCTGGTCTTGGAGGCTGTAGGCATCACAAATGTTTGTTAAGTTACTAGGCATGACAATAGAACTGTGGGCAGCGGATGCATGACCTGAAGATCAGGAAGCTTTTTACCTTTTATGCATCGCTGCCCTATAATTCCTGAATTCTTTTCTCATCATGCTATATGATTGATTTGGACACACAACGTCTGTTATTTTATTTATGCTGTTGTACAATTTTGTTAAATTTCAATATGCAAGTGCTGTTGGACTAAATGGAGTTATTTTTATCTTTGGACTAAATGGAGTTATTTTTATCTTCAGTTTAATATCAGAAACTATACCATGCCATTGAGACTACCAGATCTTGTTAAAAAGAGAAAGGCTTTCTTTTAAGATGGTACTTCCTTATTGCACCTCTTGCATACCTTCATTGGGTAATCTTGACTTTGTGTAGCATCCATGCATTTTGACTTTAGATTCTTTCATTTAGAAATCATTGAATGCAATGATTGAGCTGGAGGCACTGAAGCCTGCTGTTCAAAGTCTGATTGATTAACTGAACAATGTTCAAAATTTTTTTTGGCCAATTAGATTAACCTTTACAACACAGCTGGGCCCCAATTTTGGCGCTTATTGGGTACATTGATACTGGAGGAATCTTACACCAAAACCTGTGAGTCTCGATCGTCATGCACCTTGCACTGGTGTGTCACTTTCCCACTAGTTAATTAGTTTATTTTTAGAAGGATTTTCTTTTTAAGCCTCACTTTGAATGCAAAATCCTTTTTGATATAGCAAAAATTACTCCTATTAACATATTCTAATCGCATTAACCACTTACCGAAATATTTTTTGTGGATCTCTCTTCTAAAATCACAGGCCAGTATTTTTGGTTGAGTAAATTCGATTAGTAAGAAAATTATATAATTGTTTTTATTGTTTTAATTGGCACTACTCATTTCCCTTCTACGTGTGATGATACTTTGTGCATAATTTTAGATAGTTATAAGTTTCCGTTATCATTCATCGTTGATGTGAGGCGTAAATATTTTCATGGATTCTCAATAAGTTGATGTAATAATCCATCTTCAGGAGCATAGGTTGATTCTTTCGCCATCTGATGTGTTAATTTACTTACTAAAATCTCACCTGTTTTTATCCAAGATCCCAGCATCAGAATTCCATTGTTGTCTAAATTGCGAAGTAATGAGCTTCTAAATGCGGTATTTCATTAGTGATTCCTTCAGGGCCTTCACTTGTCACATGAGTCTGAATTTCATGTTTCTGGATGTGAAAAGAGACCATCCAATCATTTAAGTACTTGACTCATGATTAGTAAGGATTAATTAATACTTATAGACATAATTTAATGGGTTAAAAAAATTGAAATGTCAACTCCAACGTGGTTAGATCTTAATTATCTGCAAAAATTAACTTAATTATTCTTGATCAATTAAATTAAATTATATATTTTAATTAATCAACATCTTTAGCAGTTAATATCAAATATGTATTTTTCACTTGGAATTTCTATTTATATAGCTATATTGGACTCTTAGACTCTTAACCACACTGCCTTAGTTGCGCATGAATTTGTATGTTTAAAATATCACTAGTAAATTCAACCTGCGGCCTTAAGATCAAAAGAAATCTGAAGAAAAATAATTGTTTTTTGCTCTTATAAATACTCAAAAGGTGTTTTGGCGTGACACTTAGCAAAGATGGAGGAGACCGAGTTACAGAAAGAACTAATTAAGCAGGACTTCCAAAAAGGAAAGGAAATGGAGAATAGAGCAGAGGAGGAGAAGGATATCTCCACTAATGCTCAGTTATGTCAGGATGCTGCCATCTCTTTCTGAGTCTATGCTTTTTTTATTTTTTATTTTATTACACCTGTGAATTGTAAAAACTTTTGCCACAGAACTATTCGGGAGAGGAATTCATAGATACATTAAAATCAGAACCCTTTCTTCAAGATTGTAATGATAGATAGCCTTATTTGGATTCTGGTGGATGTTTCTATACTAGCAGCTGGTGATCCTTATGTAGTTGGCTGTGAATTCAGTTGGTCATTAGAAATTTACATTCTTAATGCAATTTATGTTCTCATCATATTATCTCTGTGCTGTTATTCTAACATGGGTCCCTCACGAAGCTTTGGAAATTTCAGAGCTTTTGTTACTTTTGCATTTGATGGATTTTTCTTATTCTCGACAATTTCATTTCCTTGCGAAAGGAGTGTTCTTGTAGATGTTATTTGCATCAATACTGGCCAGCAGTTGAAATGACCTATGTAAAATAGGTGCATTGTACTTTATTAAAGCTGATACCTGCACTGTTCTTATCATTTCTGTGGTAGGTTTCCTTGTTGCTGTATGCTACTGGCTGCCAGTCCAGGGCTCAGGGTTCCTCATTAAAGCCATGTATCATGGGGAAATTCATCCATGACTGGTGCTTCTGAGTCCCTCTATTTTAGTTAAACTTGTGCCTTTGTTGTTTGAACTTATGTGACCTTGGAAAGGTCTTTTCTTCTTTAGCAGAAGTAGAAAGCTGGAACTGGTGAATTTTTTTTCCCCTTTTGTGGAAATAGCAAGTTGGATCATTACCATTTTTGAAAAGAAACCAGTGAGTTTTCTGGTTGTATCATCACAGAACACATGCAGTTGTATGCTTTGAATTCAACTAAAGAAAGAGCAATTTCATGTGACTGAAATCTGTAGAAATATGGGCTTGGATTAATTCTTCTCATGCATGTTGAGCTAACTATTCATTTCGACCTATTATAAACTTATAAATCTTAGTGATGTGATGAGGCTGTGTTTTGTCAATATAACATGATATTTAGTGGTCTTGATCTTTATATTTTCCCCCCATTTATTGCTATTGGTTAATCTCCCACATTACACTTGGGGTAAAAGAAAGAAGAAAGAAAGAAAAGAAAAGAAAAAAACTATATCTACCTTGAACTTTTTGATGATTGCAACTCCTAGTGGGGCCATGCCATGAGGCAGCTAAATAAGTGGCTAAACCTCTCATGCAGCAGTCCATGCCATGTGACAGCCACTCATTTAGCCAGACTTCTCACCACCTAGTTTATGCTTTGTGGCAGTTCAAGCCATGCCATCCAAGGCTATATAGATACACCACTGCTCCAGTTCAAACACACTAGAGAGCTGCTAGAAGTGAGAACCAACAGTCGCAGTGGTTGCAAGGTAGATTGGGGGAGTGAAGAGATAAGAAGAGAGGAGAAACAAAGAGAAATAGAGAAGAAAAGGAGGTGTATTGTAGTTTTCTCTCTAATTATTTTTCTAAGTGAGAAGTAATTAAGGAATGATAATGGGTTATTCAATTGATGTAATAGTTCCAATGTCGGCAAGTCACCAATTTCGTCGGATCAGCGAAAGGTGAATAGGCTTGTATTCCCTTATGTGGTTGATCTAGCTGACTATGAAGGATTAGTGTTTTCACTTCCCTAACTTGATTATGTAATAACACATCTGATGCCCACCATGTGCTTGGTCATAACTTAATTTGATTGTCATTTTTATTTCCAATGTTTGCATGAGCAGGACCGATTGAGTGTGTATACATTCCTTTTTTTTCTCTCTACTCTTTCACAACAAAATTATTTGCATTATTATGCATTTATTTCCAATGATTTATTTGGTTACTTTTAGTTTTCCAATGAATCATATTTTATGGAAATGGCTAGAATAATTGCTATAATCAGTCCAGTTTATTTGGACGACTATGAAGAAGCTATCATGAAAGGATTTATTTTAGATATGTGTGCATCTCTAAAGCATTGACACAAAGGGACTCTTGTATTGCCTTTTCTGATTCTGATTTCTTTTGCTATGCCCAATCAGGTAGGTGAAACTATTGGGTCAAATTGATAATGATTGATCGAGTGCCAGTACAAGAGATTAATGCTTTTTGTGTTGTTATCCACAGCTGATTTGGTTGTGTATAATGTAAAATAAAATGATTAAATTGATTGATTAATGATGACGCACTTCCTCATTTGTAGTGACATAAAAATGACATACAAATCAATTGTGGCTAAGCTTTAAAAGGATAGAAGTTTGATGAGAACAATTTTGATGATTGGCTTAGATCAGTCAGAATTGTATTGGGCAATGAGATGTGTTGTATACACTTGAGACAGTCCGGGTTAAGCCTGATATTGATGATGAAATCTCAATTAGGGAACTAGGGACAATGCCAAGAGAATAAAAAAATGGAACAAGCATAATAGAACTGTCAAAAACATTCTCCTTAGTACAACGCTCAAAGAGTTGATTCCAACTTATGAGGTTTTCTCAAACTGCCAAGGAGATGTGGGAGACATTGATTGGTTACTATGCTAAAGTATCAGATGCTATGTAACAACCCGGGCTCCTGTTGAGATATTGTTTGCTTTGCCAACCCTCCCGCACGCCTGCCGGGTGAAACCCGCCAGCACACCGGTTGGGTATCAGGCTCACGGTTTTGTCCCACAAAAGGCGCCTCAACTGGTTTCCACAAGGCCCATGCATAAATATAGGGCTGATAATTAGAAACATAGGTAATGATATGAAAAAGGTAGAGTTGTAGAGGTAGGTGGAGAGTTAAATGCTTCATCAAAATAAAGGAGATGGGAAAGTAGGTGGAAAGCCTTTTCATCACTTCCTCATTTCCAAGTATCCAAATAGGGCCTTACAATATTAGGGAAGGCAAAATGACCTTCCAAAAACTGGAGGCTAGCATTTCTTGAAAGAGTGAAGGCAAGGGAAAAATAACAACACCAATTTGAGAATAGTTTTTCTAAAAAGTACTTTTTGCATTGCTATCTATGAATCCATTTGTAAGAAGCTCATGCAATCAGTTTCTGCTCATGACTTATCAGAAACCATTTTAATTTTCTGTTAATTTTCTGCAGGGAAGTTGCTAGGCACTGCAATCACCTTGGGGACTTGTTGCTGGCAATGTCATTTAGCCTACCTTGTGGAGCTAGGTAATTTTTCCAACTGGTTACTACATGAAAAGGTTGAAAGAAATAAAACGAAGTATAGAAAAAAATGAGCTCTCAGATCGGAAATTTTCCAAAAAGTATTGCTGATGGTTGATGGACCAGACCATTAACCTGATAGGCTTCACATTTGATAGGAATCTCAGAAAGCTCCTGTTTTGGAAGATTTGCAGAAATTGTCTATTCCACATTTAATTGAATGAAAGCTAATAACTGAAGAGTGATCCTTTAATCTGGTGATACCGATGCGGCAAGACTGAGATTCCCTATCATCAATAACTAATGGACTCGTGGTCAAAATTGAAAAAACTAAGCATACTTCTGACTCCCATAGTACCCAGTTGGGAGTCCTGATTGGGCAATGATTCCCATAACATCTTACCTGCTTTTGCAGTTCTTTTGTTCCATACTTCTATCCATTTTATCTTCTTATTTTGCTGCTATGGAGAGAGAAGGGATGAAGCTCGGTGTGCACAGAAATACAAAGAAGACTGTACGCTTGTTCCATAGAGGATAGTGCCTTACTTGTACTAGAAATGAATAGAGGAATTTCTCTCCTAGAGCCTTTTTTAAAGGTGTGCTAATAATATCCTCTTGCAAGAAATGAGCTGTTGCTTTTGTGAATTAAATGGCATGATGGTAAGAAAAACGAATCTAATGCAAGTGCTTTTGATTGCTCAAGAGATCAATGTTAAGTCTCGTGCATGTTAGTGTGCTTGCATTCTGGTAGTCATGCATGCTTTGTTAGCTAATTAATTTTCTACTAAATTTGAAATCATTTGAGCTGTCTATAATCTACTTCCCCCCATTCTGAAGGGCATTCTTGCATGTTTTTATCAATACTAGTTAACTTGTTGGGATGGATGAAATTGCCCATGCAAGTTGTTCAAGGTTAGTATTCTTGTGTGGGCACTTGTGGAAACTACAAGAATAAAATGTTATCCCGAACCTGCTTCGATACCACTTGTTACACCCCAAAATGCAGGTTGTATGGCCAAACAGGAATCTAAGTGAGATGGGAAAAATAGATGGGATGTGTAAGTACAGAAAATAGAATGTAGCGAAAGCACACAAGCACAGAGACAATAAAAACACAAGGAATTATAGTAGTTTGGGTCCCCTTGGCACCTACTCCACTCTTTACGGTTTCCCTAGCCTTGGGTTCCACTATAAATGTGTGAAACAACATTTCCTTTGATTTTTCGAAATCATCAGGAACTCATACATAGCCGGTTTTACCGAACTTATCAGCAACTCTTATAATGTTGGTTTTTCTTTGAGCTTACTAACAACTCATAATCTGGTTTCTCACAAGTTAACCATAAACTCATAAACATTGATTTTTCTCTGAGCTCACTAATAACTTATACAATCTAGTTTTGAGTGTTAACCAGCAAGTCTTTTCATATACAAAAGTGTACATATAAACTGCATCTACCTAGGCCTAAGATGTACACAAAGTTAAAGTTCATACATAGATGATAAAACCTTAAACCTTACAGTGTTTTATTCTTCTCTGAAATGTAAAAGATGCAACTTTGTACTCTTTGAACTTGATAGTACATTAAAGAGAATGCGCTTTTTGGAATCTTAAGAATCTTGTGATTAATCCTTATTAAACATACTCTAAATTTTGTTTTTTCTTCATTAAAACTTTTGTTTATAAGTTTCGAATATATTTTAGTTGTGAATGATTACTTTTGGCAATTTTTTGACAGTTGCAAATTACGTTTTCAACATTCAACATAATTTGCCTTATAAGCTTGCTTCAGAAGTTTTGAAGACTTATGAAGTTAAACTTCAGAACTTTTGAAAGTTAATTGCCTTGTCAGTTACCGTTGCCGCATTACTTCAAAGCTTTTGAAGTTCTCTTTCAGATCTTTTGAACTTCGGCATGGTTTGAACTTTATTCCAACAATGCACTTTAGATCATCTAAAGCTAGTATTTCATTAACTGAAGTTCTTTTTGATGACCGACATATCAAACGATTACATTTTCCCTTCTAAAGTATATGTTCATCATCTGAAGCATATTTTGAAAATACTCTGAAGCCTTTACTTTCTTTTAAACATACTTTGAAGCTTCTTTTTTCCCTTCTGAATTTAGAGTTCTCCTTTTGAAACTTCCAGGACGCTACTTATGAACTTTTGAAACTTGTGTTAATCATCTGAAGCATACTCTGAAGCTTTTAGATTTAGCTTTCAAATCTTCTGAACTTGTCTGCATCGCCTCTGAGACTTCTTCTGAAAATCTCAGCAACATGTCATTAGTTTAATTTAAGTTATTACTAAGTTTTATTAATCATAAAAAACAAACATCTAAGGTCAACACAAAACTCATGTGAAGCCAACTCTTTCCTTCTACCCCAAATTTGATTGATTTGAGTCTCGTGCATTAAGCAGTAGATTGTATTTCTAATCGGGGCAATGACAGGTGTAAAAATACGTTTTTGGTAATCTCTAAAATTTTGAATATTTTCAGCTGTTCTAGGCTCTGGGATCCGAACTGTCTACAGAAGTTGATAGATGATCCATTGTCTACAAAATTGGAGTTTTAAATGCCTCCTGTATTCTATATGCGCTGACTCTTCCTTTTTTCAAATTAGCAAGATTCATGGCTCAGATATGATGTGTCTAATATTCCCTCAAAACTCTTTCTATTAGACCATCCAGCAAGCCTAAATTAGTCTAATTGAAGATCAAGGCCGCCCACAATGTAAATCACTGATTCAAAATGCTAAGTACCTTATAATATTTGAATGATGTGTGTGTGTGTGTGTGTGTGTGTGTGTGTGTGAATCTAAAGGGCCATGCGGGGAGGTCCATATGATTCCTAGCTTGAGTTGGGTCCTCCATAAGGGGACATGCAAGTTATAGCAGAATCTAGACCATTTGTCTTTAATTAGACTAATCTCTTTGCATACGAGTAAAGAGTCGAGTTCATCAAGATATAAAGGTCAATACAAAGGATGATGCACGTGATTAGATCATCTTCATTGATAGACGATCCACTAGCAATAAGTTGGTCCGTCTAAACCCTGAATTATTGCAAGTGCATGAAGAGTAATTCTTCTTTCTTCGATGGGTGATGCCAATAATGGTAAAAAAAGTCGGAGGGGAGAGCATCGTGTTGATCCATGAGAGGAGCATTGGATCACCCTCATGCCAATTCATTTAGATTTTTTATAATGAAAATCGTAAGAGACGTACTGACGTCAAAGAAGCATAAGGGCCGAGAAAGCCCAGAATGAAGAAGATGCTATGAAAGAGAAAACTTTGATACCACGCCAATGGTGGAGGAAATTTTTATAATCCTCGCTTGCATTTGATGATTTTGAGGGAAGATTCAATTTCATTTCTATACAATTTTTCTTTCACTCAAAAATACAAGTGAATGCCAATTATACCATGAAAAGAATTTCACCAGTAGATATTATAAAAATTGTAAAAATATTTTCTAAAATTTTGTATAGAATCTTTTATGATATCTTTTAAAATTTAGACAGAAATCCTTAAATTTTTTACTATGAGAGTAAATGCTTCATCCACCCAAATCACAAGGTCTTATATATCCTTATGTTAATATCACTTTTCCCTTCCTCCTCTTAGCGACAATGCTGGTAAGCCAGCCAAAAAAATTCAGACCGTACAACTCTGCTTATCTAAAAATTACAAGGATTAAAAAATTATGGATAAAAATATAATAATATATATTTAACTAATAAAATTATTTGAATAAAAATTACCTTTTTTGTTTTAAAATTCACTTAACGAGAATTGATGCACTAAGTAGCATATGCCTAATTCAAGATCCTGCGTAAGATGGCAAGAGTTGAGATATGAATTCCTAATCATTGATTTGAAAGCTAAGATTCGCGCCTAAACCTTAAGATCTAGCCTATTTAGATACGAACTTCGTATGGCGGCATCATCCCAAATCACGAATCCATGTGCTACCACGCTTCCCAATCAGCAACAAAGAACCTAGCCTTTTCCTTTTAGCATGTTGTCAGGTTGATCCACTGAAATTTAGATGCATCTACCTTGACTATTCCCTACAAGCTAGCCCATAGCGTAAATACATAGACTTTGAACAGTCGAGATTGTTACAACTCTCAAAATATAGCCCCACACGTTGAGATTTCAAATGCATGATGGACCATAACGAATCTCACACTTGTTCTATATTTAATGTACACATATCCCGCTGGCCTAAGTAGAGTGAATCAAAAATGATTTTCAAACACTACTTTCTACAAATGTGGCTGGCACAGATAATAATGGATCAAGTTTCATGCACCATACCTTCTTATTGGCCTGGATGCCGGCCCCAGTTGCTTGTGCTGCGCTCCCAACACCCTGAACTAACAAAATTTTGGCCTTAGAATACAAAGGCTTCCTCTTCATCCTGATAAGGAAGTTCTCCTTTCTCTAGCCTGCTCCGCAATTCTTCCACTGTTGAGTCGCTGATGCCTAGAAGATATTGCAGGCGGGGTAGCTTCTCAGACGATGGGTTATTCTTCATATAGACCGAGAAAATATCCATCAGCTCCTCGGGGACTTGCCAGGTCAATGGTTCAGATGGCACAGCCTTGTCACATGCTAGCATGTCATTAAGTGGAGAAACCTGCAGCAAAATGGGACCTTCAGATGGTTTTAAATTCACTGGGCTCCATCTAAGAATGGAAAAGCTCAAAAATCATTAATTGTTTTTCCTCCTATTTAATGATGCTATTTTTGCAATACAGTATTTCATGGTGTGCTTTACACCAAATTCACGCAAGGATATACTAGTTTGCACTGAATATGGTGATATTTCAACGCATGCCACCATCAATGACCTTTTTTTTTTGTTGTTGTTTGTGCAAAAGTTCATGAAATTTTGGTGCAACCAAATACGCCCTTAATCATGAAGTATCATAAACTCCATGAAACTTAAAAGCACCATACATGCCATCTAGTCTCAGCTGTTGTGTGTTGTCACAAGCTAATGAACATCCAATGCAAATATCAAAAATCACATTGATAGCAGAAGACATACCACACTGGCAGGTTTCCTCTGACGCAACAATGCCACAGCTTGAATCAATGATTCTGATACCCGACTCTTAGCAAGTTCATGAACAATTTCTCTGGCCTTCTCTGCATTAATGTTCAGATCTGACGGGATTCGCTCATAAATTTCCACATCATCAAACTCACCAGTACCTGAAGAGAAGAACTCTGTAACAGCTTTCTTGAATATCTCCTCCCGCAGCCTTTCTGAGATCATGCTGCTCACATCCACACCCACTTCTTTCAGTTCTCGGATCTGCTTAGCATTCATCCTCCCTTGGCTTGCAGCTGTTTCAATTGTAGCTTGCAGCTTAGATGTTGTTATACTCTTGATAAGCTGTTGAGCCGCTTCTGCCGGAAGCCCCACCTGCTTTTGCACCTCACTAAGCTGCTCCATTCGAGCTTTTGTTATCTGCCCATCAGCTAAAATGACTTGAGCCTGTTGCTTGAAAGTCTCCTCAGCCAAGTTCCGATGAACAGCCACAATCTCTTTACCAGTCATGCCAAGGATTTGGCCCAGTTGGTTTAAGAAAAGGAAATTTGACTTGTCATTTTTGGTGGCGATCTTCCCCCCAAAAGGCAAAATAACGACATCGCCTTGGAGGCAGTGCATCAAGAAGGTCCTGTAAATGTCAGACTTATCCCTTTCTGGGAGGTCATCCTTAAGAGTTATTTCTGTTTGAGCAGGCTTTTCTAATCTAGCATCAAGCTCCTTGTTGGGTTTTGTCTTTCTCAGAGACTGAAGGGATGCCCACACATCTTCCTCTTCCTCGTCAGATTTTTCAGGTTCAACATCTATTGGCTCTGAAGATGTAACAGTGGCCTCGCCTTTGACATCTGCAACTAGCTCTGTGACCACCAAAGTATTGAAAGCAATCAGTTTCTTCAGTTCTTTTGCAGTGTCTGTCCGGCTACCAGCTGCCCTAGATCGCTTTATGTAGTTCATAAACATTATTCTTACCTGCAGAGCAGAGATGCAGAGGCATAATGGTGGTCATAAATTTTGTTTTGCATCTGGGTTAAAACAATCATGTGTTCACAAAACATTTGCCTGTTCTCTGAAAGAGGAAAAGAAAACACTTTCCTCAAAACTATAGCACAAGCATTTCACCTCCCATGAAAAATTGAAAATGCATGGGTAATCAATTACAAATACCGATCAAAAGGGTATAAAGGTAAGCTTGCTTTCACAGTGTGGATGATAAGATTGCAAACACATACCGCCTTGCTAGTAATAGCCATAGCGGCATCCTTTTTAAGACGCAACCCTCTTGCAGCTTTCCTAACTGAGTCTCTGGCATCAGCATCATAACCATCCACACCTGCTGAAATGGCTTCCTTAACAACCTGCAAGGAGTTATAGCAAGATATTAGTATCACACCTCAATGTATAAAAGGGCAATTTTGCCGCAGGTTAACTCACTGATGAATACACAACTAACAGGATATCAAAAAACAAATGAGGAACTAGTAGGCCTGCTGAAAATCATTAATTTATAGTATCAGATAATCAAATTCTCATTGAACAAAAGTATAAAAAAATAATATTATTTTGAAGTTCAGAATATATTTCCAGATGATAATGCTGTTTTCCCAATCAAAATTCACGAGACTCATTTCTGCCATTTAGGGCTTGTTCAAGTAGGGTGAAATTTGTTGTGAAATTAGAGAAAATGAATAGATTTTCTTGATGAAATATTTTACTCCCATCTATTGGTGAATGATGGAGGTCAAGTTTTCTAACACGAATATCAAGTTTTCCCTTCCTATTATATTTCTTAGATTTTTTTCAGAAACCCAAATACAGTCTGTAATAATTACAAACCGACCAAAAAAGTATCAAAGAAAATGTTATTCGACAATTATCTAATGAAATTCCATGGAACCGCTTTGATTTAGGCTCAATGAGGGGTGATTGAATGAAATTCAATATCATAATCTTACATAGCACTATCAATTTAACAAAGGCTTCGTTTGGCCCAGCTATCAAATTTCAGCACTTTTGAAAAAGTACTATTACAATAGAACTTTAGTAAAAAATTGCTTGAAGTAAAATATTTTTGAAGTGTTTGGTTACACTATTTTAAAGTATTTTTGGTATTATATCTGTTTGGCTATAATATGTTAAAAATACTTTTGATTATTCAAATTATTAAAAAGGACAAGAATTATCTTTTAACTTCATCACTAGTTATCTTTCCAAATCTCAAAAATAAATTTAAGAAAATATAAAATATTATTTATTTAATGGATATTTCAAAATGCGTAATATAAATCTTAGCATCTTTTTTTCATAAATTTTAATTTAATATATGACTAATATTTTCATAAAAAAATATTTGGTTTAGATATCAATGAAAAAATTCTTTGTGAAATAAATAATAATCTAAAATATAGAAAATAATTTATATAGGACTAAATTTCAAAGGATAAATTGGCCCAATCT